>JAGDQP010002813.1:13656-100237 GCA_022664845.1 Lepisma saccharinum
GGGTTTTCCTGCCACATAAGGACAATGCCGAACGATACATTCAACTTATACATTGACTGTCACCTCTCTGTGTTATTTCCCTCCCCTATCCCGGTCCGAGACTTAGAGACCTGAATGCCATCCATAAAATATTTGAATTTCAAGTCGCCGTCGAAATTTCTCAGGGTTTCCCTTAGATTTCCCAGGGGCATGCCGCGATAATTCGAAGTGTTCAATTTGTAGCGCAGGGTGGTTGAGGTTTTCTCCCTGTGTTGCAAAATCGTCCCTGGATCTATTTACAGATATATTACCTCTAACGGCATTATAGAAGATCCCAAAAATTCCGCGTAATACATAACTCAGTAATTCTTCCCCTCTCTGGAAATTACAAGAATAAAAAAAATGATATTACGGTAAATAAGTCTGTGACTGATATTTTCCCTATCTTCTACCTAACTCATCCCGATCTGAGATAAGGACGCAAAAGCTTATAATTATATTAAACTGAAGCATCTATTACGTAATTCGAAATTTTATTAGCCTGCACGTTCGTACTGTCAAATAGTTCTCATTTATAGCCAAAGGAATTTCTACTAATGATTGAATTTTAATCATATTTGTACTAATTATTCGCGAGGAGAATATGTAACTGAACCTCTGAAAGCTCGGCGAATTTCATACAATAGTTTTCCTACAGTTATAACATAATGTATTGTACCAGGTCCTAAAGGCAGTCTATCACTCTACTTAAAAATAACATGCTACAGATGTATTCGTTAGTCTAAAATGATACTTTTACACTGATTTTTATGTTGAAAGGAAATAACTCCCATTTAGAAAGGTTTTTCCTAAACTTGCTTTAAAGTGCTATTCTTTTTTACAAATATTCTAAAATAGAAGTTACTACTATCATTGCTACAAAACGTAGTCATTTTGACCAACCCTATTACAAACTGTGTTGGATTGACAAGATAAAATAGTCTATGCTACACCATCCAGAGCCACTCTGCTCTTCGGGCAACTATCATCGTGAGTAACAGCACTTGGGCCTGTTTACTTGTACAGGGATGTACCTAGGGAGACGTTACAGAACCAGGATTCCAAAAAATGTATTTGTTACACACACAAAGCTAGTTTTGCTGTATAAATATTTTATAGACTGTGCCCCTTAATTTCTCGCACAAACTACAGATTTCTAGTATTGGCACGCATACACTCTGTAATGTAGTTGACCCGAGCGTTGTTCACATCATGCCATAATAGGTTCCCAATTCAGAACTACCTGAAAATAATAACTTCAACAAATACGAATAAGGTCGGGTACATTAATTAAATACAAATATTACTGTTGTCATGAGTATTTTTCCTACAGAAAACCAATACATTACAAGTTAAGAAGACACGCAAAACGAAACAAATAATCCTAAAAGTAAATTCAAAATACTGATCCTAAAAACATTACGCGAAATATGATAGACTATGAAAGCAACATAAGAAATTAGTCATCAAATTTATGGGACTGATATATATTTAAAACTGAAAGGATAAGCAAAACATGTTAGAGGGTATGCAAACATAAATGCTTACAGTTTAAACATGTGTAGACAGTACCAAAAGGCATTCTTTCTGTTTTGCCTTACAACAGCTTAACACTAAGAACTGTAAAATATATCTCAAGAACTTACCATAGGAATAGAAGGGCGTTCATATGTGGATGGATACAATGTTTCACGGTGGGCAAAAAAAGATGAGATACTGTTGAAGTTAATGGAGTGGAGATGTGGAATGCGAGAAGTAGTGATTCCGCTCGCAGACATGTTTCATATTCATTATAATCAGTTACAGGTATAATTCCAGCGTTTTTATACGTGAAAACAAGATTTGTCTCAACAGAGACATGTTGGTTTAGAGGGTCTCAACAGAGATATGAGATCCCTAGGACCCCCTATATTATTTTTCACGTTTGCAGCTATTTGAGCCCTTATTACAGTTTTCTAAAAAGAAATCTGAAGTATCATAGGAAGTGATAGGTCAAACATGCTTAACTTCGGTCCTTCTACTTTTGATTCGTATTCTGAGAGATTATATTATCTGTTGTGAGTTTTCAAGGCACTCGTCAATGTTTTATGTAAGCGTTGCATTTATATGCGACGAATGCGGAGGAATGCAGCGTATGGTGATGTTTTCTCTTAGCAGAAGAAGCATCTCCAGGTTCCGATATCGGTCGATAACCGTGCTTTGATAAAGTATGTTTTCTATTTCTGGGCTAAATCAGTGTCCACAATGTATGGAATGGTTTGCACAAATTAAGAAGAAAAACTGAATACAAATTAACTGCCCTACCTATGATACATTCGTAAAATGTCGAAAAGCCCCTTATTTCTCTGTACCCTTCAATTAAGAAAATGGGTAAGACTGAACAAATCCGAAAAAGCTACAGTGAGGTTCACGTTTGATCTAAATAATTTTCTGCAGAATACGTTTGACTTTGGACATACCGTTTTGAGTGATAAAATAAATAGACCGAAACCCCAGAGTGTGCATCGTCGCGTTGGTTTTATGTGTCAACATTCTGATTTCTCGAGTGAAGAGAACTTGAACGAAAATGAAGTGGGTGCATCAGAAATAAGCGTTAGCAATAGTCGAGAAAATAGGCACAATATAAGTTTAAAGTTGTCTCAATTAACTTTAATTCCAAAATTCAATGGTGATTTTAAGTATCAAAATGTACGCAAATATTTGGTAGAATTAAAAGACTTATTAGCGTTATTAGGTATTGCTGATGAACTCAAATTGCTTCCAATAAAATATTGTCCGGCAGTGCAAGAAACTGGCTTTCTAGTCAACTTTCAAAGTTGCAGAATAGACACTGTTCAGAACAGACACGTCTTGCAGAATTGCCCTGTTATTCTATAGAACGTAGTCTATTTCGTTTTTGAACCGATTTGTGCCTTTCCATGTCCACTTCATCTGGGGCGGTTTCTTGAAAAATGTATTGGAAATGAACAGTCTATTGGATTGCGAGAATTCCACTAACTTCTCTCCTCTCTTGTTTCTTTTGCCAAATCCAAAGTTTCCAACTTTCGTGTCACTCTTTTGCATGGCTCCTACTTTCGCATTGAAGTCTCCCATTACAATTTTGTAATGCAATTTGCTACTATCCAAAATCTTCTGTATCTCCTAGTATAGGTCTTCTACTTCCTCCTTTGGGTGTGAGGTCGTTGGAGCATACACTTGTATAATTTCCATACTGTATCTCTTTTTACTATTACTACCCGTGCAATTCTATCTGAAATTCCTTCAATTTCTGTGATCCGTGTCTTCAGGTCCTTATTAATTATAAAGCCAACCCCTATCGGTTTTCCATTTTCTGTTCCTTTGAAGTAGAACGTGTGCCCTTCCGGTAGTTCTAACTGTTCTTCATTCTACCTCCACGCTTCTGATAGTCCTATGATGTCCTAGTTAATCCACTTAAGTTCATTCTCCAATTTTTCTCATTTGTCCTCTCCTGCAAGTGACTGATAGTTCAGAGTCGCCAGGACCGTTTGAGTTGATTTTCTTTAGTTAATTGAAGGTCTCCGCTTCATAAAATGCTCTTTAGAAAATAATTTTCTTGTTTCGAAATCCCTCTTTCGCTATTTTCTCCCTTCTTATTTTTTCCATGCTATAATCTTATTTATAAACTTCGCAACTACTTGTTGTACTTCCTTTATTCAGTTTTGTTGATATGAGACTATATTTTCGTTTTGGTTCCATCACGTCTTTTCTTTTCCTCCATCCTAACGCACTCACACAATCAAATGTTGCACAAATATACACAAAAAATGTTTGGATGGTTATTTGACGAACTTCCGGAGGAATGACGGTGATTACATCCACATAATCCATACATATATCTGGCTGGCTGTCTGGATGTCTGTCTGTGTGTGACTGCCTGCTTGATGCTTGCCTGACCTCCCTGCTGCCTTGAATCTGAATCCAGTCTGGCCTGAAGCTTGCCTTTCCGTAGCTCTGTTCAGTCATTCACCTGGCCCCATCCAATCCGGGGTAGAAGGAGTTGAAGAAGGGAAGTTGGAACGGATGGCGATGGACGAAGGAAAGTTGGGAATAAAATTTTGTTTAAAAAAATGCGTTTGTTTCCTTCTTGTTTCTGTATACTAAGAGTACTTAAATTATAAAATCAGCATATATCTTCACGCTGTGGCTAAAACAATACTTAGCCAAATCGGGACTGTCTCTGACTTGCAAGGTGTTGACAAATTTGCTGATTCCACATGGTATCAATGTCTTTTTTACTCTCATATCAAAGTAATGTTGAGCATGACCTGAGAAGACAATGGTGTGCTGCAAATGACGTTAGCTGGAGCTCAATGATCATGAACCAAATCACTAAATTGCTTACGATTGTAGAAAATGCTTTCCAAATTATTCATTCCGATCTTTAGAAGACGACCTATAACTTGCTCCTACAATAAAGAAGGAATTGTGCAGAAAACTTGATTCTTCAGAACAGTGATGGTGAAAAATTTGACGCAGGCCTGTAAATCAACATTCGTAAAGGAGTGCTGAGAAAGAGTCGATTTAATGACAAGAGTCATCACATAGTTGCCTGTGAACCTCCACTGTGCCTTGGATCCAAATTTCAGAAAGAGTGATACCTGATGCTCGACTGAAATAAAACTTGATCAAAAAGGATCTTGAAATAACAGTGCAAGCGAAACTAAGTTTTGACACATCGTAACCCTTTTTCTTATGATTTCCCCTCACTACGTAATCTTAATCCCTTTGTGAATCCATCACTGAATACTTCAGGAACTTTATTATGTAAATTTAAACTATTCTATGATTGCTTTCTGTATTAAGAACAGCGCCTGCGTCGACAAAATGGTCGTAAGACATTTAGAAATACTACACGATGAGATATTTGATAAAATGAAATACACTTACATTTAAAATCTTAAGCAATCCTGAATAGCGACGTCATTAAGTATGCTAAACTCTAGTATAGTATATTGGGATGCTAGACTCCTGGCTGGTACTATATCATTGCTAGTTTAATTGCAATAACTGCCATCATCGTATCATTTATATTTCTTTATGTTCTTCGTCAAGTTTATAAAAATACATATTTGCCAGACGGTGATAAAGTCATGAGCGGGATATCGTCACTTGACACAGAACTTCACAATATTAGGGAAACCAATAACTGCAAGGCGAACATTGCACCAATAGAATCAACGACAGCGTACAAGGACACGACATTCAACAGTGCTACAGTATCACAAACATTAAGTGAACTTGTATACAAATACTAATTAATCACAGCAACCACTAATACGACACCCAGACTCGAGGATAATGATGCATCAAGCTGAATCTGCCTGCTCTCAGGTACACCGTAATTAGTTCGTAAATGTTCCAGTGAAGCTAACATCCATCTATATAAGTGCATAGTGTAGTGAAAAAGTGATCTCAGATTAAAAGAGTTATAATAGTGAGCGAAAAAATTAGTTCACAAAAACCCTTACGTTTACTATTTTCCCCCAAAAATGGGGGTAGGAACGAAATAATCCGCGTGTATTACAAGCACGTGGATATTGTGTAAATAAACAGGCATGTTTATAGGGCAAATATGTGGTTATGTAAGTAAACATGTTATTACACACATTGGAGCAGACGACGATCAACTCCTCAAACTAGCACCAGATGGAGAGGATAACAGATGACAGAGGGAGCTGGAGTCAATGTAGGAGAAGCAAGAAGAGCCACCCCTACAATCACCTTTAAAAGGGGCCTGCAAGCATCAAGAGCCATCACTCAATCTCCGGGTGGTCAGCTCCTCTCCTTCCTCCATTCGCAGTTTGCTAAGGAACTGCAACAACTCTCGGTACGTAGTTTGCTAAGGAACTGGTACCTTCCTACACTCGCAGTTCGCTAAGGAACTGGTGTGTATTCAACCTTAAACCAATACTTCTCCTGTACGCAGTTTGCTAAGGAACTGGTGTGTACTCTAACCGTGAAGCAACTTTATCCGTTCCCAGTTTGCTAAGGAACTGGTACAAATACCTGCAATCCTACATACCTTAAATCCCTATCAAATCACCCAACAAGAAGAAGACATCTTAGAAGCCTTAGTTCTAAATAATTGTAAATAAGAATCCTACCGGACAGTGATTTTGTTAAACTTTTACTCTTTTGTATAAATAAATGGTTGAGGGCTAAAACCATTCCCGAGTATCTTTTGACTCTACCGATTCAAAATAAAGGGAACATTACGATATTGATAGAAGATGGACTGAGCAATGTTGTACATTATTTATTTTTTTCCTAATTATGTTATTACAAAAGAAATCCGTTCAAGATTTTTAGGTACTTTCTTGAGATAGATAGTTAATTTCGTGATAGTTTTTAGGTACGGGGGTGTAGCCACGTCGGGAATAGGGGCTGTGCCCCCAAATAGTGTGTCTTCCCCCCAAACTTAAACTGGAATAATACAGTAAATATTCGGATTAAGTTCCAAGCCCTTGGTATACGATACCTGTAGGTCATCAATCTGAAATCGCTCAACTCGGCTGCTCACACCCTTCCAAAAATATTTTAAATAAATATCTCTCTTATATAAGAATACTTCAAAATGAGAGTTATTTAATTTTACACAAATCTATTAATTAATGGCAGCCATTTTTGTATTGTGGAGGATGCAAAAATTTGTGTTACTATACATTTACGGAAAATGTAGTATCTGCGGACGGGTTATCATAGGAGATTGAAATAAACACCATTTTGCCTTTAAAATCCGCTTAATAATTTTAAATTTCTGCATGAAACCTCAAAACGTAATCGAACTGGTAAAAATGGTGTCCAAATATGATTATTGAAATAAAAACAACTCCAGTTTCCAGGTGTGTTTTTTTTTCGCCAGGATGGGATTGAATATATCAAAGTTGAGCTTCTGGGCACTGTTAACATATCAAAGTATGTTGAAGGTTAATATATATTTAATGATTTCTTGAAAATCCAAAAATTCGTATTTTATACATATTGAAGACCCGATATCTCTGGTGAAAGTAAATATGAATATCTAATTTTTTAACACGTTATACATTGATGTCAGGAGAAACTTCAATAAAAATACAAACCATATTATTTCATTTCCAAAGATGAAATGGAGGCAACTTCCGATTTTTTTCTGTACATCAAGCCTCTGTAGGTGCAGATACAATTTATAATAATAAGTGAAAAGTATGTGACTGGACCGGGGAAGAGTATGGTGATACCATTTTGACCAGTTCGATGACGTTTAAGGTTTTTGATGCAGAGGACTAAAATTATCAAGCAGATGTTATGACAAAGAATTGTTTTTGTTTGAATATCCTATGAAAAAAGAGTGCGCAGTTATTACATTTTTCGAAAACATCTGCTAATACAAATTTGGCTATGCGCGCAAATACAAAAATGCACTCCCCTAATTAATCGCTTGGTATAAAATTACCCGTCTACAACTATTCATGTATAAGGGATATAAATATTTAGAAAATGAAACGGATCGAACTGACATCTTAATGGGTGTTTCCGGCCCTTAGAATAAACATAGCGGAGACACCATTAAGATCTAAAGCCAATGCTCCAGCAGCAGCCGCTTATAAAGCCGTGGGTTTAGCAATTGAGTAATTACTGGGGTAGCACGGAGCTCAAATGAACGAGCTATGTGCCAAGTTATAGGTACTCTCTCGGCATTCGCCAGGTGTCTAGTTGCTATGCAAGATTTAATATGGGTAAAGGAAACACGCTGAATAAACTGTATTCAACGGAGAAAAGCACATATTTTGAGACTTTGCCAGAATTACGAAGATACGAAGAGAAAGAGAGAATGAGAAGACAGAGGACAGTCAGTAGATTAATGCAAATGAAAAAGGGAGAAAGATATGTAGACCAAAGAAAGGTATCTGAGTACTGAAGAATGGATAAGATGTTAGAGACTTTTGTGCGCGATTATTTAAATTAAAAGAATTAGATTATATCGATTTAATTGATTGTGTAATAATCAAAATAACAGAGTCACATCCTTACGCTGAAGTCTTAATGTAAACTTTTACAACCAGTAAACAATGAGAGATCATAATAATGGCACTACGATATGCCATGTCGTACGCAGAGTGTGGAACGTACTATTAAAACAATCATCAACTACCTGCGTGGATAAAGAAAGAAGAGATGGCCCCATGAAAGTCAAAAGTAGACAGGAAAATAATGCCTGTTTTTGAACATAAGATACAAATCATTGAGAAGTATCAATATATAAAATCAAGAGAAAGCGCCTCATACAGCTGGATGTTTGGGTGGGCACGGGTTAGACTCGATATGCAATCACGTCCTTGTCGTGAGTGCTAGGTTTCTTAATATAAAATAGGAAGCTAGGAACTACACACTGCATAGACAAATGTTGACACTTGAAATATCGAGAAATATGTCATAGAGAATTTGTTTCAAACACTATGAAAACGAAAAATAGATTTAAAGGGAGATTAATGGGTTCTCAAGTCGAAGCTGATGATGTAATTATGAACCCTTTTATGGCTCTAACTACCACAAAAATCGAGACAAATGCTGCATGAATACTTTTAACTATATTAAAAATTGTTTCTAATTTTGGTCTGCTGCAAAATATATATTCACAACGGCTCTCCACACTTTTTTTGTTAATAGGCATTTTAAAAATTTAAACTTTTCGTATTTCCAACCCACCCTGGGTACAAGTTGTACAAAGTCGTTTCCTTCCAGGTGATTGCACTAACTCTTTCATATCTTCCCGTATTTTTTTTATTATATTTCTCAAAGTGATGAAACTCTGCTAATACATGTTTCAGCCGACAAGGAAAATAGAATATTGCACCTAGAAATCTAGAATCTAAAATTAATGTGTTCCTTTTTAGAAGGCATGTAAATAAATTGACTAAAGCACTCACAGATGGCTGGCTCTCTTATACTTTGGAATTTTGTGCAAAAAATGAAAAACTGTCTTGGAATAGCTGAAGAAATCTTAAACAATGTATCTACAATATATCTTGTACAAACATCAATGTAGTTGTTTTGTTCTTATGCTGTAAATATTCATCTAATTTTGTAC
This sequence comes from Lepisma saccharinum, assembly GCA_022664845.1. Lineage (NCBI taxonomy): Eukaryota > Metazoa > Arthropoda > Insecta > Zygentoma > Lepismatidae > Lepisma > Lepisma saccharinum. The sequence goes on from JAGDQP010002813.1 coordinate 22,763, forward strand.
AAAATGTCTCTCACCTGAAAATGACATTATTCCAATACTATTATTCCTAAATCTTGATGGCTAGTATTGTAAATGTTTATATGGCTACAAAATTTTATGTTAATATTTGCAGAGGCACAATGAGGGCGTGCTTAAACATTATGACATATTGATATTAGCTGTCAAGATCTCTAGGTTAAGAAATGCGTAGTGTATTTGGTGTCTATCCCTCCTCGAATTCATGTATCACTGTTCTTGCTTTTTACCATGTTTTTAACATCCAAACGAATAAGAAAGCGCGGGAAAATAATTCGATCACGTGCATCAATGATAGAGAGAAAAGAAATCGTAAACCAATTTCTTTCCCATTACTCAGCGTAGCTATCTTGTGATGTCACAAAAACATTTTATGTTTATTATGTGGACGTAATTTTTCGAGTCCGTGCCATTGAAACAATGAGATTTAGACGTACACTCATTTTTTACAAGTAGATGAAATATTTATTAATCATAAACTCAGATTCGTAGAAAATGTCTGATGCAAAGATTTTGTCCAGTGCGAAACTTTTAACATATGGCAATGTCGAATCACTATACGTGTCAAGGACAACACATGGAATATTACTTCTAATTCCAGACGAGTCATAGTACTGTTACCGCCCATACAATTAATTTTATCTTATCCAGACGAGTATTGCTTCAATTTTACAACATTGTGCAATCTTTCAAATTTACAATATGTACCAATCGTACATGTTCCATCAATCTGAGTATATAAAAATGTAAATAAAAATACTTTTTGTACATTACTCTTGGTACACCATAAGTAACTCCAGATTTCATCATATCTCTGCACTTTGAAGTATGCAGAAATATGAAAGAGTAGACTTGTTTAAGTAGCAGAAAAACTAAAGCTGTCGGTTTCCAATCAACATACCATAAGTTAGCTATAAAATAATCTGTTCTATTTTGAATAAGAAAGTAGTTGGAGAGACAGTAGTTAAAGACTGTATTAATTTAAACCAAGTAAGGATCGTAAAATATAGTAGTTTCTACATTGTTAAGTCAAAGAACAGTACGATGAAGTCAAGACAGTGGTTGTTTTTGACACTTCTGAGAGTATTAATTTAACAGTCGCATACCAGTGCTAAATTTGCACCAATAAATACCAAAAAGGATGGGGGGAGCTCCGGCTCTTATTACAAGTAAATAATCCGACGAGATATGTGTAACGGAGTATCAAAAAAAAAAAAAAAATAGGGTTCAAATGCATATTTTAAGTTCCATTTCAGTGGCGTATTCAGACAGGAGCCGCGCGAGCACGTGCCCCTCAGAGGAATATGCTCTACTTTGGCATTTTATAAAAATAAATCTAAGTAAAATCTTCAATTTGTTTCCGAACCAACCTAGAAATATTAGCAGTCACATACTAAGTCCAAATTTATAGCAAGAAACACTGGGGGCATTGCCAACCCCAAAATAATGAACCTTGTTTTTATCCTTAAAATTGAAAAATATAACAAAATTTGTGAATTTTGTTCCCTTAGGAGGACATAGGTATTTTAAGACTCATAATATCGTTTTATACCGGATACCGATGCGCCTTCTCTGTAATACCGGATGTTTAAAAATAATATTAGAAAAACTAATTATTTTATATGATAAATTTACATTAACATATATTTACAACTGAAGACACGTTACTATATTTTTGGAGGTTCAAAGTCAATTCCGGAATTCAGAATTCCTTGGAATTCGGAATTTTGATACTACAAAAATTCAAAACTCCCGAATTCCTACCTTACAAATCTCTGGAGATCTGACGTTACTGAATTCCGTCTTGTCGAAATTTCGACATTGCAGAAAAACAAAAATTGTCACTCCGATTTCGGAAATGTGAACACAGTTATAGTGGATACATAGATTTCATTTCGGAATTCCGAATGGACCTAATTTACAACATGTAAGCATACAATTTATGGTACAATTAGGTGCATACCATACGATGCACCATCTGAACACAAACGTCTATTAAACATATTACAGCCAAATTAACCCAGACAAACCTAAAAACCAACTACCGCCACAATCTAAAAGATAGGGAAGTAAAAAAGTGTGTATATATGTGATTGTGTGACTGTGATATGAGCAAGTGTAAAACAAATGATGCACCAACATGTGTGGTAGGATTGTGGGGTAAGACACAATACTAATAGTAATTAGAGATAAAATGTATTACACGCGATAATTGACAGATACTACATAAACACTCTGATAGCTCTTTTCAGGTACTTCAAGATGAACATCGGCCAACATAAACTGCCTTTATTAAGATCTCTTTACAGGCAGACCAGCAGTGACGAGCAGCTTCGCCGGACTTGCACATGTGCGCTATGCGCTGTATGCGTTTGTGATAGTGTGATATGCACGCAAAAAGAACACGTGCAAAATTGGATGCGAAACAGATATGGTAAAGAATAATACTTTGCCTGGGTTTCTCCACCCTTTATGCATGTGCGGTTTACCAGGTAAATGAATTGTTAGAACTGATAAGTATTTTTTTACAGAACATAGAACACTGTATATCTTGTTTTTCCCTCAGTATTAAGAAAACTCTTATCGCGCTTTCCTGTCTTCTTATTTCATCATCTTTCTTCTATTATACACTGAACGGATAGGCGGTAAATGTCTTCGTATAGATAGAAACCGTAGCATCCACACCCGCACCATAACCTGTAGTTGCATGACTGCATGTAGGAGAGTCGCAGTAACCAGCGGATGGCGGCTCACTCACTTCTAGTTCTTGGAGGGACCATGTTATCTTAGCATTTCTGTTTCTGATTTCATCAGTTCCTTAAACTCACCAATAAACTCAGCAAACTCATAATAATACAGATTAATTGAATGAAGAAAATAAAGAACATCAATTTAAAACCTCTTTGCAAACATCAAATTCCTAAAATTTTCACTTTCCTCCACATCCCTCCCCCAATAAAAATAAAAATACGTTTTAATATAATATAATTTTTGTTGTTTTTCTTAAATATTTTTTAAGGGAACGGGATGTACAAATCAAGTATACATTTGAAAACACAATTTCTAAAAATAATTTTGACCGGCTTGAGTCAAAGTTGCCTAAATACCTTAAAATTTATTCAATTCAAGTTCAACAGTTTTGATAGGGGAAAGGGTGAGGAAATGGGTAGGTAATCGGACAGCACCAAGTTTTAAGTTACCACCCGAATAGTTGCCAACTTGGATCCTTCTAAAATAACGTAAAAGGAATGATAGCAGTTTTAAAGGTTACCTCAAATTATACAAAGCTGCAAACTAGTAGAATGGTACGAAGAATCGAATGTAATGCGAGAGGTAATAAGGATATTCATAAGATTTCAGTTGAAAAAATACTTAAGCGATATTTTAATACGTTGGAGTGGTGAAAAACAATATTTAATTATACAACATCACTCCGAATATGTATATTTTTGTGTCGTGCCTCTCGCTTCACAATAAATAATTAGATTAGGAAGAAATATCTTCTTCCTTTACCTCCTCAACGTTCTACCGTCCCTAAAAAAATCGTTGTCAGACCTGTAAATATATCTTCTGGGCCAGGAAGCCAAATTCAACAATTCTGTATAAACTAGGAATAGGTGTAAAGATGCCATTCTACGATTGCTATGAGAACGTGGGAGCTAATAAAAATTCTAGCTAGTCCAATTTATGGATGTTGACCTTTAATAAAATGATTATATATGTCTAGAAGCTATAATCACATTTCAAAGTTGTTGTTTTTAAAATTGAAACATTTATATGTTTACTACATTTGAAGGTGGCGGGTGTTGACCTTTTTTTTTAAAAAAATAAGAGGCAGTGACCTTCGTTCTTTATTCTTAATACAAAATTAAATATATTCAAAGTTATCTTAATTTTTGACAAAAGTAATCGTTATATAATAAATAACAGATATGTGAAAAAATAAAGATTTTAACATGAAGGGAAGGTAGTATATGATTTTTTGTTAACATTTCGCACTGTGGGAAATGTTTTGTTATATTTATTAGTTACTCATACAATAATAAATTACATTGTAATTAATATACTATTGTAACATGGTCATTTGAAGAAAGAAACAGTAACAGAACAAGAATATTTGTTCAATTTCGAATTTCAAATTTATCATCTGTCACAATGGACTGTCCATCATTTTAAGCTGAAACATCAGGTACAACATATGAAATTAAAGATACATATATGTACTACAATATTGTGTCACAATTCTTTTAATAAATTTATGAGAAAATACTTATTAGTAAACAAGTTTGAGCTGCAATTTTCCCAACAATCGTCAAGGTCCCTTGATAGCATTTTAGCCACGTAACCATTAATGGACTACCAACACTGACAAGTGCAGTGCTTTGGTTAGGGAAAATCCACAATACTTTCATCCAATAGTGTTTATGCCAAGTTTGATGCTGCTATGACTAAAATAATAAAATCAAAGTAAAAGGATCTAATTTTATAGAAAATAGGTTGAAAATATTCGTAAGTGGGTTGCTTGGCCACGTAGTCTCTGTCAGTGTTTTCATATTGACTCGAATAATGTTTATACCAAGTTTGGCGCAGCTAGGTCTAACTCAATGGAACAAATTGAACAATTATTATTTTTAAAATAGGCTGGCAACACCGAGCCACTGCACCAATCAAAACGGTTTTAGGGACCCTGACGTAGTTAAGTCAAGAACTTTCAAACGACAACTCATCACCCCTTGTATTTTCTGACATTTAATTTATGGACCTGAACAGGAGGACTGTTAGACGGACGGACACCATGAGCGAATTTAGGAGACCTCTTTTGTTAAGGGACCTAAAAGTATGACTCTTTACTTATTCATGAGCTACCAATTTTGGATTGCTTTCATAAAAGAATTAATATTTACTATAATCTACATTTTAAATGATCTATTGAAAACGTCGTTAAAACCAGACAGTTTATTTTATACATATACTCTTAAGTTTTCTTTGTTCATGTAGATGTAGCTGTAGATGTTGTACTTTCCATTACTTCCGCAAAATTAAATAAATACAAAAAGTCAAAAAGAAAAAAATCTTTTCAAATTACTATTTTGCAGTCATGTTACAAAAGATGAAATTTTCAAAACAGTTCAAGAAGTCGATACAACTATAGTTAGCTTCTTACACACACCCTATTAGAGAATTAAAACATAATTATAAGTACCTCACAATCTTGAGCAGCCCTGGGTCATAACAGCGTTGGGACTCGTAGAAGAAAGACCTATGCCGATCGAGCTCCGTGATGTGATGACAAGTTGGTATTAAAGTTAAGTCTTAATTTGATTAATAATAAAGAAAAGACTTATTCGATTGCTTACACGTGCGTAGGCATGGATTAGCGAAAATTATACAACAATAGCGTAGTACAAAGAAAATAAGATCTTAAATTTAGCAAAGGTCGTTTTGAGGGCCAGTGAGATCTACCAATAATAATTAATCGGATTTAGAGAAGGGCGTTTTTAGGAACACCTAGCAAATATAAAGAAAAAATAGGTTGAAATCGGTCTTGATTTGATAGGTTTTGCAATTACAGATAGGATATCTGCATATCAGATAATAGGGTGTATAGTAAAATCTGTCCAGAATTCAGACTTTTTCCTTATCTTTATCCTTATCCGTGAGCTCAATTAAAGTAATTTTGATACGAAATGGTGGGTAAAAGAAAGAACGATAATCTCTGCTCCAACAATGATGAAGCAACAATAAATACCAGAGGCAGAACAAAAACACGCAATGCGGATTCAACTCCAAATGTAAAAAAATCCATTAATTAACAAAGAATTACCGAAAAATCCACTCTAAGAAGGTCTCAAAGAGCCACCACTAGTAATGAGAGTAATAATGAATACTCCAGCGACGAGGAAATACCTCAAGGATCAGTGTCTGAGTACACTCCAGATGAATTTTCATCAAACAATACATCTCCTGGGTCAATCACCTACAAGGAAGGGGAACTCTCGCCTTCAAATTCTCCCACACTCTCCAATAAATCACACTCTCCAATAAATCAAATTCTCCATTAAATTTGTCAAAGAATGAGGTACATTCTGGGGATGCCAGTTATGACAAAGAATATTCACCTCTTAACAAAAGCCAAATACGAGAAAATACCCAAAAAAGCAATTTGAATGAATCAAATTTGAAGAGTAAAAGTGATCAACATTCGGCTAATATTGATACTACGCGTAGTGATAGCAGTCATACTGCAAACTCAAATAATTATAATAAAAACTCCGTAGAGGAAATAGTTAAGGAATCAGAAATGACTCATACAGTTGTACTGAGTGGCATGTCACAGGAATGTATGGATCCACTTTCACTACAAAACAGAATATGTGCTAGACTTGCGAATCTCGGCTTAACTATTTATCCCATGAACCAACACAAAGATTTTAAAATGCATTTCAAAGACAGAAATGGTAAGGAGAGATTTCTACAGGCTTTCCCAGAAAAGGAATTTGGTCCGAAAGCAAAAATTAACACGTTTGAAGAAAAGAGAAGGCTAATCAACAAACCTATTTCCAAAATAACATTTACATGTGTTATCAGGGGGGTCCCTACTAATACCGATATTGACAAACTAAAAATCCACCTCAAAGAAAAGGATCTGCCTATTACCAATGCCACAAGGATTATTAATGACAGAGGACCATTACCGCTTGTCAGACTATTCACACAGGATCCTAAGCTTGTAAGCTATTTAATAACGAATGGGGTCTCTATAGGATATAACAGATATAGGGTAGAGGAATCTAAAACTAGAGGTCGTCCATTTCCGTGTAGAACATGCCAACAATATCATACAGAAGGCAAATGTACAAAAAAGCCATCTTGTTATAGGTGTGGGGAGTCACATCTTAGCTACACCTGCAGAATTGTTCCGAATAGACTTTTTGTGGGACATGTAAGGTTACCGGGCATAGAACAGGGGCTTCAAATTGTCCTAAAAGACCTCATACAAGCCAAAACTTAATACCTCAGAAAATTTACAGAATTGATCCTGCTGAGAAGAACACAAACTACTCTAACATTGTTAAACAAAGTAACATTGAAACAAATACTCAAACAAAAAATGCAACAAACAATGTTTTTATTCAACCGGACAAAGAAGAGGAGACTAATAATGAGGAAACAATCGAGTTAAAGAAATCTGATATAGTTAAATGGGTTGCCTCAATTTTTGCCATGATGACACCGCAAGATCAGCTAAATAAATTAACTAGTACAATTAAACAAACTTCAGAAGAATTGCTTAATTGCAGATTGAACATTGTTACATCTTCTGACGGTCACGTTCACGTTTCTATTGAGGAATTTATTAAAAAGCAAAAATCCAATTATTCTACATATCAAAGCAATATTGAGGACAATGATGGCGGGCAAGAATAATGATATTGGCTCCAAACAATCATCTAACACAACTCTAAAAATAATGTTCGTAAATATAAACGGAATAAGGGAGAAGCTTCATGAAACTTTACAGCTGGCTCAGGATCAACCAATTGACATAATCATTTTAAACGAAACAAAACTAATACCAAATATTCCACTTAACTTAAAAGGATTCAATGTTTTCAGAAAGGATAAATTAACATCTCAGGGAGGAGTTGCAATTATTGTAAAGAACAGTATCTCTGCTCAAGAAATAACATTACCCAAAGACCTACAGGATGCAAATACTACACCTCTCCTTATCTCACTGTTTCACCAGCCTGACTTCATTTATGTGGCTACTCTTTATTCCAACCCACAAACAAATATCAGTAGCAGCATCCCTTTAATGAAACACTTAGAAAAATTCAGAAATGTCATTCTAATTGCCGACTTAAACAGTCAGCATCCACTAATGGGTGACAGAAAGGCGGATGACAATGGAGGGATCTTATTTAGACATCTTCTACAATCACCCTTCATCAATGTAAACGTTGGACCTACCCGTTTCGTGAACACTGTTGAAACTGCGCCGGATAGAATTCTCCTGTCTCCTGCTATCCATAACAAAATTATACATAAAATGGTTCAAAAAAGCCTCCCCACAGACAATGGTGAAATATACATCCACTTCCGACTACAATTAGACAAAACTCAGAATGTAATTATGCGCACTAGTTATACCAAAGCTAACTGGGAAGCATATCAGCAAATGATACAACTAGAGTTAGAAAATATAGATACTCCAATCACAAATACAGACGACATTAACAAGATAAATGATAAAATTATACAAACATTGCAGTCTGCACTTAAACAAACGGTTCCAAAAGAGAAGATTATTATGGGCGCAGAAATATTACCAGCAGATTTACTGCAATTAATCAGAAATAAGCATCAGCTATCCAGAGATTTTCACAAACGTCCCTCCGATTATCTTAAACAAGAAATTAACCAATTAAACAAAATCATAAAAAAAGAAATCAAATTGTTTAGAGAACAAAAAATTAATTAACATATATCGATTTTGCAGGAAGATTATTACAAAAATCCTAAAATATTCTGGAAAACCATTAAGGCAAGGACCAACAAAACAACAAGAAAGACATTACCAGCTCAAATAGACAACATTCCTATAATAGATAATAAAGACTTCACAAATATTTTCTACAACAAATTTAAAGAAAGAACAAAAGATGATCGGGATTATCCTGAAGAAATTCAGAGGGAGGTAGCAAGAACGTCTGATAACATACGCGCCATAATAGATCATTCCATAGACATTGTTGAGTTGGATAGGCGGGATTATAATGACGGATTCAGTGACATACTTCTTGATGAAATTTCCCAAGAAGAAATTATCAATATATTAAAAAAGAAGAAATCAACAGCTGCAGGTCCGGACTCCATACCGTATATCGCACTAAAGAAAGCTCCTAATATTTTATTCAAAATTTTAACACGGCTATTTAATGCATCACTTAGAACTGTTTTTTTTTCCTGAATCTTGGAAAGCAGCCTTCACTATTTTTATTCCGAAAGCGAACAAAAGTAAATCTATTTCTGATAATTATCGTCCAATAACACTAACCAACACTATTGCTAAATTATGTGAAACAGTCATTACCAAAAGATTAAACCAATATTTAGAAGAAAAAAACTTAATCACTAATAGCCAGGCAGGATTTCGCACAAAAATTTCCGCAATAGATCAGCTCATCAGAATCACCACGGACATCCAGAGAGCATTGAATAAAGGCAAAAAAGCTGCAGCGGTCTTCATGGACTTGACCTTGGCGTTTGATACCGTCTGGCACGACGGGCTCCTATACAAGCTCTTTTCATTAAACTTACCAACAACCATCATTCGCTGGCTTAATAATTTCCTAACTAACAGAACTACTCAAGTTAGAACAGAGGACGTTCTCTCAGAAAAAAATATACATTCAACGCGGTGTCCCGCAGGGTGCGGCACTCAGTTCGACCCTTTATCTAGTATATGTAAATGACACTCCCATTCCACACAATATACATACAAAACTGGGACTGTTCGCCGACGACACTGCGTATTGGACCAGTGCTCGTACTGTGGAGGTTGCAATTAAACAACTACAGGCAATAACAGATGAATTTGTTTCCTGGTGCAGAACATGGAAGCTGCATTTGAACCAAAACAAGACTCAGTTCAATCTTTTCTTTCCGTCAGGTAGGGGAACTCGTAAAAACAAAGAGAAATTTAAAAAAATCAAAAATACAAAAATCAAACCCGAAAAAACCGCTAAGTACTTAGGAGTTACCCTTGACCATAGGCTAAATTTCAAGATGCATATCAAAGAAAGACATAAAAAAAGGACTTAGTACCCACAATTTACTTAAATCATACTTTCGATCAGAACTCTCACAAACAATCAAAATTAGACTTTACTTAGCAATATTAAGACCTATGGTCATGTATGGTCACGAACTATTTCACTCCGGCATGAATTTGGAAAAGATAGAAAAATTCGAAAGATACTGGATACGGTATATGGAAAAGTTATGGACTGCGGACAAAATTCAATTATACAACAGAATTCCCATAGTTCCCATTGATTCATATTTGAAAGAACGTAGGAGAAGATATATTGAAAATGCAAGACACAAAAACTTCATACAGGAAAACCTACCAGATCACATTGAAGACAGAATTAAGAAGCATATAATAACTTATAAAGAACTACTTTCATATTTAATTTAAACACAGGAACATAACATTGAAAAGATCAAAACAACATACTCAAATCTTCGTCATGGATGTGAAACAGAGCTCATACAAAATTACTACAAAATAGTATTTTGGATGACAACACCAATAAATGTTACTCTCAACACCTTCATCTACCTAAACATCCTTCATCCTTTTACAGTTTCACCTGTCTTGAATTCTGGCAATTTTACTTATAAATGAACTGTTCTTCTGAATAATGCCTTTAGGCTTACTCAAATAAATAAAGGAAAAAAGTGGATTTTCTGGGGGCTTGCTTGGGGCGCTGCCTGGGCCCTGGTGCTTAATACGGTTCATTTCTAACATAAATCAAATATTTTTTCTAATCAATTATACAAATTAACTCGAAGGACGAAAGTAGCTTATTAGATCTAGAAGTCCAGCTACTGTGGCCCTGCGGGCCCTTAGCATTTTACTTTAGCGGCACCTATAACTTTTTTCTTTGATAGATTGATACTGTAGTAATTTACATTTTAAATTCTGTGAGTTAAACTTCATTACCAAAATGAAGAGCTAATCAAATTTGCTTATGGTGAATTTCCGGGTGGGGTGGAGTGCCTTGGCGCAGATCTGATTCTGAGGATTGATAGAAACATCCAAAGAAACTTTCCTTACTGTTTAAATATCAGGACGAAAGTGGCCTAACATGGCCAGAAGTCTCGCTTAGTGGCCCTGCGGGCCAGGTATTTTACTTTAATGCACGCCTATAACTTAACACTTTTAAAAGGTAAACATTGCAGTTCAAGCGTACCGTCCCACGAGGCGGAATTAAGTCTACCAGCGGGAAAGTTGTCATTGATTTGCGGTGATAATATTATCACTGCAAAATGTTAGAAATACGAAGAAAAATCGTTGTAAAACTTACAATACCGATAGGGTTAAAGTTACTACATTTTGGGTGGATTTATTGTAAATTCAACAATAAAGTATTTTAGTTCGCATATTTTAAGCTGTTGAGAACAACGATAAGAGTACTGTTAAATTAACAAAACACGCTTAACAATAAAAGTTTTGTAAATGCAACCATAAAAAGTATTGGTTCCAAAATAACCACATTGTATGGTTCAGTTGATTGTTATATCTACTATATTCTTTTTAGAGTGCAGGATGAGGAACGGAACTACCGGTATTTACAGAGTTTATTTTCCCGGAAATACCCAAAATGTGCCACACTTTTTGTTTGAATGACTACCATCTGACGTGAATCCTATTATTCTTGCACAAGCTTGTTCTAAGTTGATAATAAGTTGTAGGCCCCCAGGTGTGACATTTCTGCTTGCATAAATGGCTATGGGTTAAATCCACCAGAGTAAGATTGGCATAAACATAAAAACCAACGCATGATAAGCCAAAATGTTATTCTGGTGTTCTGGCGTCATGTAACCAAAATCGAGAGAACCATCAACTTTTAACAATGTATTATTAAACGCCACTTCTTCTCTCAGTTTGGCTTGTCATATATAACTATTCCCAGGCACTTGTTTCCTGTTTCGTCTCGGAAATTTTCACTTAAAGCAGCAAGTGTTTGTTTACTCCATAAGTGGAAAATTTATTTTCAAGAGTGCACTCTCTAACAAAAAAATCATTGTTACTATTTTTGTGTTGTGTCTTCTGTAGTATCACATCAAAAAACAATTTTTGTTTTCTGCTGAGATACTTAATTGTACAAGTACTTTCTTTCTCCTTCAAAAGTCTTCTTTCTACAAGCTATAATTTTGAATTAGACACGCTTAATTTATTCTTAAGTCTAATAACATTTCGATTGAGGTTTTGTACTGTCTTTCTTAATAACAATACTTTTTGTTTGACATCATCACAACAGTGTTTAGAACTTAGAAAAGGTTTTCCAAAACAATCCAATTTAGAAGCAGATTTAGTACTAATTCCAACACTATCTACATTACTATGAGTGGTAACTTGGGTAGAAGTTCTTTTCTTAGGGGATTTACTCTTTTTAACCTCTTTGTTAAAGTCATTTGGTAAGTTAGGAAAATATGAGGGACCGAGTCAGGTTTCAGACGCCAATTTGTACAGGAAAAAATAACTTCTACGTTTTTTACAAATTCATCGTATTTGAAAAGAAATTCGTCCGAGAAATGCATGTTAACACGAGAAGTTGATGTTAGTTTTTTATCTTTTCTTGGAAAAGCCTTTTCTCACTTCAGAAACACATTCCTGTCCCCAGGAGGAAGAAAGAAATGCGTCTTATTGTAAGAATGACGGTCGTAGCCCGATCTACAGCCTGGCACAAAACACGTCGGCATTCTTGGAGAAACCAAAGGAACACAATTAAACAGTAAAGGTAAACACAGCGCCAAAATCGAACTACACATAGATGTTGAAACACACACAACACTATACTAATAGAAACTAAAATGTAGCAATATGTTTAAAATACAGTGTTGACAATTTTCGCGGTTTTTCAAACTCCAGAAACCAATAATATCCACAAAAAAACATTACGTTCTAGTCAAGAATCCCGGCCAAAACGACAGCAGCTCTCAAGTTTTCTCACTCTGCCGTTGCGTCCTCCCACGCTATGCGAAATCGGGAGAGTGTCCCCACTTCTTCCTTTGTAATCACTATGGTCAAGATGTCCGGTTTCAAGATGGCGGTCATTGTCGTCATACCATCATGCATGTATCACATCTTGTCCAGTATCAATTAATACCTATTTGCTCTCAAGATATCTAACATTTTATGAAAGAAAACGCGTTTTCCGTACACTATTTGATTTATTTGCTCTCTACGTTCCTCTATCGTTATTTGTTGAAGACTGCACCTATAATTTTGGCTGTAAAGGTTTGCCTAGGAACTGTACCTACATACGAATTTTCATCAAAATCGGGCTCTGACACCTAGCGAATGTTCCTTCTTAGAACACTCTAGTGAGTCGAGAATGTCTATATGGAGTGAATTCAAATGTTGGATATCGGCAATGGAAAGATGGGCTTCATGTCGGTCATCTTGAAAGCCGCCATCTTGGATTAATGTCGTTCTTTTAAATAGTCATGTGGCATATCGTTTTCGGTCAACTCGTCCCCAGAAATTAAAATATGAAGTCGTTTTAAAAATACATGTATATGTTTAGGTGATATGGGACTATGAAGTCCCGAAAATGACGAAGGACAATCTTTTGTCATTCTGTCGTTGCTGGCGATTCGGCATGGCACTAACCCTTCATGAACGGATCCAGACTGTGCTGGTGAGTGTGGTCGCAGCAGCAGGGTGATTGCAGCTGCGTTCAGACCCCATCATTCTCAGAGGACACAGAGAACGCGCAACTGTGTTGATACATTACAGAAATCTGATGAAACGAGATCTCTGTGCAGGACAAGGGAGGCAGTAGACTACCAGGACCGCGACCGGCGAGAACAAGGCAAGAACACTTATTACATCATTATGAAGACCACTGCCGATGGCAGCTGTCAGTCAGAGATGCGTAATAAGGATTCTGGTTGAAAACATATGGCATTATATAAGCTACAAATACAAAAACGCATAAGTGAAGATAAGTCAGACAAGCTGTTATAGTTAGCAGAATTGACGCCAGAGCGATACAATGAGAATCCAGTGTTTCTTTTGACTGACTTCTTGGAGTACCCTGAAACAGTCCTTGCCCAGAGATCCGAAAAAGCGATTAGTTTACCCCAGAATGCTTTACCACAGGAGAATCTATGTAATATAATTGTTAATTTGAAAATATATTTTGTTTATGTGCTGTAAGTAAATGGGGGTTGGTATTGCAGTTTCGTGGAGTTGCGTTTTCCGTAGATTGATACTTTCAGTGAGGACATGATAAAATTCTACTTGCCAGTCTTGGCGAATGTAAGGTGTGAAGGAGAATTTAAAATTTTCCCAAAACTCATCATCTAATAGTGAATAAATCCACGAAGTAGTAGTAGTAGCTATCTTAGCTGGTGCTTTCTGTGGTTTCTCTCGTCCACGCCATGCCTTCAATCAAAGGTAAGGCTACTTCCCTATTTCTTCTGCAAGGCGTACAGTAAAAGTGAATGGTACCCTTTAAGCTTTAGTGCTGTACCTCATATCAAGTTCGCGTTAAGTTTCTTTAAGTATAAGTTGCTAGACAAAATTGAGTTTTCTTATGTAAGTAATGTTTGTAGTATGGCGGCTCTGGAGGCAAAGCAAAAAGTCCCTATTGTTCTCTATGAGGTGTATATATACACTTAAATTCACAGGAACGACTAATGACTTAAGTTTCTAAACTGTAAGCTAGAAAGTTTTTTTTAGAAGTGGCAACACTGGACGATTAAGTATTAAGTATTACATTTTTTTGTAGAGTATTATGAGATTATACCATTATTGGATTTAAATATCGTACTTTCGTCCATGTTCTTTGAATGGATACTCAGATTCTTTAAAAATGGCCAGGAGAAAGATTTCCGAAGTTCAAAATATTGTTCAATGTAGTAAGGGGAACCGTATGTTTCACAGAACTAATATTATTGCAGCTACTGGTGACATTAGATTGGTCCGATGTTTTCAAATTTTGTTACTCTTTAGACTAGGAACCGTCAGCGACTTTCTATGAATCTGAGTGTACAGCAAAAAGGTATTACACCAGAAACACTACTTATATTGCGGCATTAAAAAGAAGACGACAGGAAGTAGGTGGCTATGTCTTTCAAATGATTTCACCTTTTTGTTGGGAGAACTTGATACAGGAAATAAAAACTCTTTTGCGGAATATTGAATATAACGCAAATACGAAATATGAGACTCCATTCTAATTTAACACGAGCTTTTTAGATCCAGCATGTGTTGTTTAGCGGCAGCTGTGACAAAGACAATGGGACAAGTGTCACGGTTTCTGACCTTGCCCAAGTATCCTCCTCCTCCAATTTTCTTCAGATTACACAAGATGAGTGTTGGAATGGTACCTAGAATTCAAGTCACTCGCAGATTTATTGACAAGTCATGTAGATTGGTGTTTTTCAAACTGTTTGTATTCACAGACCAGCAAGCTATTAGGAAAATCTTTCACGGACGGGGAAGGTGCCACTAAGTTAGAGTTTTATTTTACGTTCAAAGGATGCCACCACATTTTCAGATTCTAGTTGTTTTGTACAGAAAATGTAAACTTTTAATTTTGGACTGTCGGAATCTACAAGGAAGTCCATAAGGACTTCCACAATAGGAAGTCACTAAATATTTCGAGGTAGTTCCTTATCTTCAGTAATAAAGTGAAGGTATTACAAAGTAAACTGTTAATATAGAGAATCCAAGGTGACGGTTGTGGTGGAAATCGAAGATAAACGTGTAGCGTACGTGCAAGTCCTGTGGTGATAAAAATGAGCTGGGTAGTGTAATCAGTAAAAACTTGAAATGATATATAGATAATATAATAAGTACTGATATGAAAAGGAGGGGATAGAGGCTTTGAAGAGAATAGATCACGGGCCGAAGTATGAAATGTGGACGAAGTAAACAAGATTAACACATATTTAGACCGGGTTTCAACTTTACTCTGAAGCCTTGAACGGAGGCTCCTTCTCACAGACGGCGGGTGGATATGTTTGTGACAGGGAATGGGGTGTGGATCTGAGCGGTGTGGAAACTCACATTAAAGTCATTGTTATGCAATTGCGTGTATAGAAAAACTAGAGAATCGGGTCTCTTGGTGCCGGGAAAGTGACAATGATTATTGACATAGAGGTTTAGGAGACCGCCTCTTTTTCTCACATACAATGTGAAATATTTGGAATTAAACTTTAAAATCTAAAGTAAACAATTCTAAATATATTATACAATGATCAAATTCGTAATTCGAAGTAGATGCTAAAATCCATTCATTTATTGTAGCCTCTTAACACCCTTCAATACAATATTTCATGTACTTAATGCCAGGTCCTTTTTTAAAGAGAATTTATTCTGTCTACGATTCTTCATAATACATAAAACCTATACATCCATTCTACACAGAGCACAAGTAAAGCAGTTTATTTTCATTATTTAACAATTCCAAACTAAAAACAAACGAAATCATAGTGACATTCCTTTCCTTTCAACTATTTCCTTATTCATCACCTTTCGCGTACTGCAGAATTTGAATTTTATTTATGGCCTTTAGGCATCTACTGCAGAATTGAAGGCATATTGTGCTGGTTAGGATGCATACGACGTTAAAGGAATGAGAGGTTCATTTATGATCTAAAGGAAGTTGCCATTGGTTTGCTGATTGACACGTAATCATGATACTACAGGTTTTAAACTCAGCGTTTTTACATTTGTGGGCGGCAACTGAAGGCAATTGGAAAGAAGAGTAAGCGCGGAGTACGGTGTGTAAGATTCGGAGGTTACTAGAAAACTAATTGGGTTGGTGGGAAAATTTTATTTACGTACATTCCTGTTCGTCTACTTTTGGTGTATCTTATCGTGGGTGATATATATAACAATGGTTGGTGACGTTTTATAAAAAAAACTAAGGACAGGGTATTTACCATGTAAAATAACCAGCAATTGAATCACAAATATGTTCTTTCATGCATTGTTTTAATTTTATTTTTGTCATACCAATGTGTGTATTTAAAATTCATATTTTACTTCATGCACGTCAGATGAATCGTAGAGGTTAGTATAGTAACTTTACGCTTACATTACTTGACAATTACTGTAGAACAAAGTGTTATTTCCATTCAACGCTACTCAGCGGATACGTCTTCAGATGACTTGTTCAAACGCATAACTTATTCAAAAATTTAAATGTTAAGCTACTTCTACTTATTAAAAGCTTTCGCAATGAAAATTTATAAACCCTTTTTACTCCTAGTTTATATCAATAAGAAACATATTTGGTTGAGTTACGAACACATCGAGTAACATTTCGTTCTAGGTTAGGTATTACAAATTTACTCCCGGGAAAAATGTTATTTCTGACAAGATTGGAAAATGCATAACATGAAGGAAATATTCACGACATATCATAGTTTCGGTTTAAAAAAAAAACTATTTCGATTTTGATCTGTTCAGTCCTTTGAAATGTATCTGCACATTTGAAACCAGTTGGACAGAAATAAGGTTTAACAAAACGAGTTCGCTTTTAGCGATTCAAGTTCAAATTCTTGTTTTCGAAATAATTTGTAAATAACTGCTTTTTATATGAACATGACTTCGTATAAATTCAGTTATAATACGCAATTCGAAATTCTGTCCCTTTCTTGAACATTATATGATAATTTACAGCTGACGTTGGCTCAGTTCCATTAAAAACACTTTTCAACAAGTTCCAAACAGTAAAAATGCAAGTTCAATGCGTATAGAGTGAAGCTCTATACATACAATCTCTCATACCAAACAAATTTCAATGTTGGAACAAAAATTCTGTAATAATGGTTTAAATAATTTACACAAGTTTAATTTAGAACATGTCTTACGATGAAATAAGTTAATCGAATATTCTACGGTACAATTTCACATGTTCACGATCGAAAAAACCTAACGCCATCTACCACTGAACGTAGGTATTAAACCTTTACCGAAGGAGAAACTACATTGAGTTTTTCTCAGAAATTTACATATTTTCGTAGAAGTAGATAATTTTTTTTTTTAAGGTTTAAATAAAACATTCAAAATATCAAATGTGAGAATCCTTTAAGTAATGAGAAGTGAGGGAGAAATTGGTTAACGGATCGTAGCTATCGTATAGCGCAGCATCTTACACATATAGTCAACCCACGTTCACCGTACCAGCTTAGCTTTGGATGTTGAGAATTTCACCTTGTACATTAAAAATTAAAACTAAGAAATTAGACTTTTTAACAGAGTATTGAATGACAACTGAAAACAAATATAGTTGAGAGAATTTCGTTCCAAGAGTCCAAAATCTAATTAAAAATAATTTCACAAATTATTGAAGATGTCTTCCTTCACTAACGTATCCAGAAACATGCAAACCGAGACAAAACTTGTTCCAAAATTCAAACTGTTACAACTCAGCTAACCAGGTAGCGGCGAAGATGACCCCTTTGGATTGAACTATATATGTATACACATTACCTCTCAGGGAACTGAAAGAAATTTAACTCGAATACTTTTAATAAAATTTCACGGTTCCAAAAAAAACTGAAGTTCAGTTGCCTGCTTTCTACTCCTTGGCCATATTGGCGTCTCATAACTAACAACGACACACCCCTTTCACCACTTTCAATGAAGATCTAAGAGCGCAGCAAATAACACTGTTAACAGATCCTGATCTCTACTCATAAAGAAATTTTTTTGCACATTTCAGCACTCTAAAGAAAAGATCAAATTACTAAAATTCCCAAAAGTGAAAAAAAAAATCAGAAATATTAAGGAAGAGTATTTAAATTAATAAATATTTACGAGCAATGCCTTACTCTGGTGGGAAGATCTGCCAATAGAAAAGAACCACATAACTAAAATGGATAATTGATTCCCGTCCAATGATAAAGAACGATACTGTCCACTCAGTTGATCGGTAATAGAAGATTCCTCAAAAAGTAGTTGAAGAGAAAATAACTTTACGCCAGGATAAAGTAAAGAAAAGGAAACGATAATATATACCTTTGCTCGAAAAATAATAAGCGATGGTCAAAGAGTACAAATTATCCGGAGATCAGCACAGTAAAAATCCTTCCGTTTTAAAGCTCAATATAAACGAAACAAAACTGCCTATTAAATGCAATGGAACAGAGCCTCAAGGTCGTTACAACCCCAAATCAAATCAGGAATATAACTGGAAGACCACAATGGTAAATGGTGCATCAAAATCAAAAGTATACAAGAAACTCTAAGCTATCAGTCCACCGTAAATATCTTACTTGCATTGGGAGCTTTTATATATTAAATGAAATACTAAGATACTAAGCTCAACCATTAGGTAGGACACACCACCATTGTCGTTGAGATGTGAACACTATTAATCATATAACATACACGCTATTAGCGCAAGTAGTTATAACACACTAATTTGTGGATGCAACTCAGGAAAACATAAAACGAAACAAAAGACTGTAAAAAACTTACAAAATCCACCTAAATGGGATGAATAATGAACAATATCCAACCTTCAGATACAAATGTAAAGGACACCTTACACTTGAATCCAATAAACCTACCTACATTGATCTTTTATGTCTACCTGACCAAACAACACATTTTCTCTCAGCACAACAACCAATCACCATGGATCTTAGATATCGCTCTGAGCCAAATCTGCCTAAAGTTTTAAATAAAATTCAGTTCAAACTCAATTCAATTCCTAACCATCACCGTGCAAGGTCTCTTTCCGTTTAATTAGAAAAATGCCATCCGAGAAATCCACTTCGTTGTACAAATCACTCTTCGTATTACATATTGCGGACCATATGTCAACTTCCCCATTCCATCCTCTAACATTGTCATGTCAATCACTGACTTTTATAACACCATTTACTACCATTTATGCACTGTATTCATCAATATAACGAACGAAGTTCACCTGTCTACCATCATTTACTACAGAATGGCTTAGGAGAGGACATAAAAATCATCTGTTTTATCCATGCTATGACGTCAATATCGATTCATAGTCAGTTTTCATCTTACCATCTTTAATCGCACCAAAATGTAATGAATATGGTAGTAAAGCTTATAATGCATAGAATTTTAAATTGATGATCTCTAAATAAAGGATATTAAAGTATTAATATCTGTACTTAAGAGGTAAACTGCACAAAAGTGCACATGTCATTTTCGTACCAAAATCGAAATCAGTACATTTGAGCATGCTAATTTTGTATTTATTTTAAGACCTTTAGAAACCTAAGGCAAAGACCGAAAATAATGTCTTCCTTGAAGGTATACAATACTTTGTCATTGTTTAATTGCAGACGAATGTAACATAACACGGATGCCAAAAAAGAGGTGCTCAAATCAATAAATCTATAAACTAGGGTTACCATACATTGATATTTTCTACGGACAGTCCGTATTTTAATGGTTCTGTCCGTGTCGGTACCGTACTTTCCAAAATTAAGTAAATGTCCGTATTTTTCACTTAACAAGATGTTGACTGTTAATTACATATTTTAAACCCATATATTTACAGAAATACATATCACACCATTTAAAAATCCTTTGCATTGCACACAAATGCAAGGTGTTACTACAGCATTAAACTATAGTATCGCCGTATTACCTAGCAATGTTCCTACAGTGTTTATCGCCTAACAATGTTTTAGAGATACAAATATTTATGAAACGGAATGACCATAAGATCCTCCGACCTTGGCAATACAGAATGTACAGATGTAAACAACTAGTTCTAAGTGTATATTATTTGATGTTATTGTCGCAAATAGTTTATTAATGTTTCATAGTGTTTAAGTAAATGGTCTTTAAGCTAATTTGTCCGTATTCAGTCCGCAAATGCTATGGTAACCGTACTATGATCTAAGCTCGAGTTTTGTGAAAAGCCACATAGTGTATAGTTTGCCTCAAAGGTACAGATATATCTTTTAGAGACTATTTTTACAGATATATTTTCACTAATCTCTATACTTTCACATCTTTTCTCTATAAAGAGGATGCAACATTCCAGCTGTTGCACCAGTGGCAAGCAAAAGACGGCTCCTAAAACAAAGAGAAAGTATTGTTATACTCACCTAGATATTCAATACAGCTTTGACGATTAAGTTGCCCATAGTTGCAAAACTATGTTGCATAAACAAATAATTAACTACACATGATATGCTGCTCCATCTTCATTAACAATGCACTGGCTGCCAGTCCCCCATAATGAGACATGCTGTATCTATTAATAACTTCTTACAACATAGATAAAGACAAAATGAATTGTATGGGCGGTTACAGCCCTATGGCTTAAATAACTTCTTACAATGTTAAAGAACATCAACAATAAGTTGATTTGTTTTTCTCATTGGTATCCTTACATCTCTAAGATGAATGCAACATGTCTCATTATGTATTATCTACTCGTGGTAGAGGGTATCACGCTTGCCAAAGCGCTCATGTTGCTGGCTTTCAAAGCGATAATAATTAAAGTTTGATTGTCTTTTGGATTAGCAGAAATAGTGGTTGATTTATGACATTTCCACTTATTTATTTAGATTCCTTGTAAATATTTATTAAAAGAAAACTCTCGAAGTAAAATCCTATATCAGAACAAAGAACCGTAAATTCAATTAATTAACGTTAAAACAAACCCGAAAAATGTTGCCCACATTTGTTAGCCTACTACAGAAAAGAAAATTAGGAATATCCTAAACGACATTTACAACCTAAAAGTTCTGATCTTACCATTAAAAGTATAACTTCTATTACTCTTAGCATCCTTCAGTTTAGATCATTTACTGTTACATTTCTGCTGGATAGATGGCAGATCAGAGCTCTCTACTCTCCTTAAAAAAGAAACAATGAACTCTCGAAATAAGATTAAAGTCTTTCGAAACGAATAGACATCTTTATGTTTCATTACCAGAAAGTCAATTCTAAATGATTATTCGAACATATGTAACGATTTCAAAGATTGAATTACAACTCTTTATATTAAAAATGATAATTCAATCCTTTAGAATGAAATACCAGTTCATTAGACGACTTCCTCTTCTTCCTGTTTTTTTTTTAATTTTTGAAAGGTGCTCAGAGCAATTTGAGCCCTGTCTTTGAAACAACTATAATGAAAGGATGATCGTCTGAAACATTACAGTTCCATTCCCATTCCCATTTCTTTGGAGCTCAAGATGTTCGTAGATTGTCACTCTTCTACACCTCTGACAATAAAATATCAAGTAAATAAGAAATATGTTCTGACAACATTCTGTTTTGTAAATCAGAAAGGACTTTATCTTCCGAGGGAGAAAATGAAGATGAATTCTTGGACAAACTTTGGTTTTATGAGTTTCACCTTCCTCATAACAGCATACAATAAGCAAGTATTTAATATAGTTGCAGGTATTTATCACTCGGTAATTGAAGTTATTCGAAGATAAACTAAGTGTAACTGAAAAATTGTTCTAATATTACTGAGTGACAACAAGAATGAAGTTAATAAATGAAATAAATGTTCATTATAAAATCAGAAGTTGTTAGTGGAAATATAACTTCAGATTGCATATTTTAAGGTTTCACACCCTGCCTACAGGATTGGACTATCACATCAATTAACAATTGTTCTTCAAACTTCATTGAAAATATTTAGGATTTTCTAGAACTCACTTTCTAAGTAAACAGTATTTGCACTGTTTATTTCCGACAAGCGTTCTATAAATGAGAATAAATATTGAATGTCAGTGTCTTAAAATATATCTACAACTAGCGGCTAAGGCAATTATGCATATATGGAGAAAGAATTTGGATAGAAAAGGACATATATCCTATTTTGTTATATGTTATCAAGAACCAACCATTATAAAGGAGGAATTGATTCGATCATTAATTCAAAGTTTTTCAAGCACTAATTATGAGAAGACGTTTCCATGATAGTTGTTACAAATTCAAGAGCAAACATCGCCTCCAAACTCCTTCCATTGTGACTAATTTACCTGTTATAGATAAACAGTCTGAGAATAATAAAAAAAAGAAAAGTGCTCAGAGCATTTAGGATTAAATCAAAACAATAAAAACTCAACTAATTAATAATACATAGAATAAATATGAAATGGTGACAAATTCAAATAGGAAATATTTAGTATATTAGATTTATAAAAGTTGAAAAAATCGTCTTGGAAATAAAGGACTTCGTGAGCTAGTGTTTACAATAAACTTAACTCTTAGAACTAAGAAATGTAATGAACATATTTCTGGTATATTTTCCTTTAATCATTTTTAAAACTTAGAGATAACACTCCATATAGCTCTTAATTTCCATTATTTGTTTTTGTCAAAATTTGGAAGCTCAAATGACAACATAAACCTGGTTTCACACGAAGACAACTTCTGAACGAATATGCAAAGTTTGATTTATACCATAGTTAAAGACTGTATTACAGAGGCTTGAAATATTAATGTTGTGTCACGAAGCTTAGTATTACAAAGGTAAAAAAGGGTACTTCTGGTTAGAAGACACGTAATATTTTAGTTAAAAATATTGAATTAAAACTGGATCACAGATGTTTTTCACATTATAGAACTTTTCGCTATAGTGTGCGTAATTCGCCAATCGCTTAAGATTCATTATAATGAAACGACAATTAGATTAAAAAATAATAGGTATGGGTATCGAAGGAAGAGTGGCAAAATATTCTCAGAAATCAGACATTTTTAAGTAGAAATCAGAAACTGTTATCCTAATACAAGCAATATTATATGTTAAGAACACCAAAACTGAACTCCTAGTTCTTTAGCCATCTTGTAAGTTACCTCCATTAAAATAGATTGTGTTCTGTGTAAAATTTCGCAGACTTTAACAATTTAGGATTATGTGCGTTAGACAGTGATTGCTACTAGATCCCTGACCAGCTATCTCAAAAGCATTGAAAAAGATATTTAATTTTGAAGTGCAAGGGCATTGATGGAAATTATTATCTACAAAAACAATATTTGTGTTCTGAACCTTGTCCATACGGAGTAAATAAAATACTTTTTGAAGAATTTTGTGCCACCGGACCAGTAATTTAAAAGCGCTGCAACTACTTTACATCAAAAGAAAAAAATAAATATCTACCAATATTATTGAAATACTTTTAATAAATGGGTATGAAAATCAACAGAAGATGTCATAGAGGTAGTGGGATGGTAGAATAGAGAAAAGAGGCCTTCTATATTCTAAAAACACAGCGGGACGTAGTATTTAATTCCTGATTTGCATAGTAAAGGACCTAATTATATAGCGGGAAGTTTAAAGAGAAAACTGAGAAAATAATTCAGAATTTAAGTTACTGCGAATATTATTGAAGCGAAATCTTACAGCAGAGTGAAAAAATAGATCATACAGGGAAAGTTAAATATACTCTCCAGGATTTGCTATTATATACAGCACTTCTTTTTATTATATGTTACATTTAGTATTGAAGAATTAATCAGAAAGTAGTTAACCTCGATCTAAACCTTCTAAATGATTATTGTTAAAATTCGATCTAAGGCATTTAAAATTATTTATACATTACGTCTATCAATCAAATGAAAACTTTCGATTCATTAAGTTAAATACTTGCGAATTAAGTACATAAAAAGTATATATTACCCACTATATGGAATTTCTCATATCTTTAAATTTACTCACATCGAAAAATATTTGGTCTTTCCAACTGCGATCGTGACGGATTTTCATGCAAGCAAACAATCCCTTAAAATACAAATTCACATAGCAACGTTTGTTCAGTTTTCAGTTTTAATTATTGAAATGGAAATTACTTAACACTGTAACCGTTTGAAATTGTTAGATCTCATTATTACAATGTAAATTGCTTAACACATGCAGTATCGGTCTAAAATTGAATGGAAATAAATCGTGATAAATATTGAAAGAAAGATCAAATAATGATAACATTAAGGGAATGAATGAATGAAAGAAAGAAAGAACATTTAAGGTACGTTTTTCAATATTTGTTTGTTAGATGGTAGTCATGTCATTTGATGGATATTCTGGAGCAATGATTCTCAAGAATTTCGGTTCACTAAACAGACAGTCTGCACACCGGGGACCTCCAGACGAATATTCTGCAGAACATCTTACAGAGTTCGTCTGTTGTGTTATTATACACTCAAAATGTTTGAATCCCGCTACAAAACGCTAAAGAGGAAAACTACTTTCTAAAAATCGTTATTATTTTTTCGGTTACGTTTGTTGATAATCTTCCCTGCACGGGATTATATTATGCAAACATTATTATTATTATTATTACATTTATTAAGTGAACTGCAGGAAACGTTAATTCAATAATTATTCTCAAAATATATAAACTTTCCAATAATATCAACAGAAAATAGTTTCTTTATTCCACTTTTACTTATTCCTTTAAGCAAGAAATAAAAACAAACCAAATTCAATTGTACTTGTGCTAAACGATTTGCAAGTAATAGAAAGCGTATAAAATTTCTTCCGATAGAGCTCTGAAATTTTACATACGGTCTTTTGCCAGGACGTTTGGTAATAATATGTTGGATATCTTTGTGCTATTCTGTATGCACCGAGAACCGCGGTAATTTTGTTGTCCATAGAGCAGTAAAATATATTTAATATTTTCTAATATAAGGCATTTCATTCAAAAATGTTTATGTGCCATCTTTTTCATACAATAATGCATAATTAAGACCAGCTTGTTCGGAAATACATGGATGTTTTTGCTCCTCCAACTGCTACTGAATTTATGTATGTAGTAACCCTGTCTTCTTCATTCTGCGTCTTGAAATACACATTTCTTCCAATGATTTACAAGGTTCAAAATCCCATTATTGAAGAAAACAATCACGGAAACTGCCTTTCTTATTAAACGTCACAATACAAATGACTAGGGGCCCACTGTGATGACGTTTTACAAGTAGTCCATCCCTGCTAATTGTAATGCTCTGTCAGTTTGTGCAGTAGTCAGTATTTTTATTTATTTTTACTTTTTCTATTTGCTGTGGAGGTATCAAATGATTGAATTGAGACCTTTGAGCTGTGTGGGGGGCATGCTTCTTATGGTAGGACTCTTGCCAAAAGGTCTTAGCATCAGAAATGTTAAAGGCCAATACTACTTCTCCATTGGGCGACTAAGGTTTTCCAATATATGGCTTACTTTTCCCTTAGTGGAGCTACACTCAGTCATAACGCCTTGTAAGTATTATTATACGACTTTATACTATAAGAGCTTAAAGCTAGGAAAGAATTATATTGACCGAAACGGTAAGCATCTGGTTATCCAAACATACTTATCTTCGACTTCTCTACGCCTCCTACTTTTGCGGAGTGTTAAAAATAAATAATCATGGTTGGGCCAAGTTATTACCCAATTAGAGGGTAACATCCTTTTTGGGATTGTATTATTTAGGGATAGTAGGAGTTAGGGAATGTGGATGGCCTAAGATGTTTACAGACACTATACTCGACTTATTTCTTTATTTATTCATTAAACTCGGGAATGTTACCATTTTACATCGCCACTACCAACTACGGTGGAAGCTGAGTATGACGATATATTAAAGGTGAAGTACTAGCACGTCATAGTCACAAAAAGGAAAGCATTGGTATAGATATGCATGTTATCTTCTGAACCCGAAGCAATTCGGGGCACTGATGAGATACATTATTAGCCTTTTTAGTCTGAATAGATCACTGTGCGACTTATGGAATTATAAAGAGGTTGTGTGGTCGAAAAATGAGGTGAGGTGAAGTATTTACGGATGATTATCGGGGAGAATGGAAAGACATATATGCTTATAAAGAGGGATATTGTACAGGTGATTAGCGGTGGGTTTTGTAGATTATAGGTAGCATCGTGATACATTGGGCTTAATAATAAAGGATGAAAGTTTCCATAGCGCTTGTTGGTGTATTCTTGTCTTATTGCTTTTAGATGATGAAGTGTGTGCGAAATAGTTATGAGGATATATTAGAGATCGGTTCTGGGGCGAGGTAGTTTGATTCGGTTGGCGATACGGAAGGCGTGTCGGTCGAGTATTTTCAACTTATTATAGAGTTGTGTCGGTTCGGAACGAACGGGTCTTTTTGAACGGGTCCACTTGGTGACTGATTGGATTCGTTCGCTCCGCCTTGTTTGAAGTCTGTCCGATTACACTCTGAACGACTTGGTTTTCTGTTCGGAACGACTTGCTTGCTTCTGCACTGCACTATACACACACACGACGTGGAACGAGAAGGACATTCAGTAGAACAGTTTGCCGCTCAGGGACCCGTAATGAGGATAAGTATATGGAAACAGAATGTTGAAGGAGGAGCTGCAATGTTACCACCCGCCTAACTCGCCAATCAGTGACAGATGTACAATTTTAACAAGTAGATTTCACTTTCTGGCAGGCTTCCGGTGTACAGTTATTTACTTAAGTGACATTTTTTAAATTTTATTTTAAGATAATATAAAATCAATCTCAGTGCACCCTCTCTAATGTATAAATATTGGTGAGATCTGTCATCTTGATTGATTGAATTGTATTGTTTTAACGTCCTAAACAAGCTGGTGAGCGTCTAAGGACGAGATCTATAGTTTTTTCTAACACGTCTCCGAGCCACTACGGTTAATGGACCCCGGCGGAAATTAAACCCATTACCACGTGCACAGAAGGCGAGCGCGCTAACTCCAACGATCTTTCATTATTCACCATGTTTTCTTTTCCTTACATGTCTCTTCCTTCTCATCGATTCTTTTGTTTCAACTTTTGTAAGAAAACTTCTTTCTTTTTCGCTTTTTCGAGAACGATCGGGCAGCCTTCTTTCACTAAACATGATATTTCAGATAGCACAAAGTTGTTCACAATGTAGGGGTTTATTTATTTATTGACATTTTTTTTTTAAAAATACTTCATCCCTTTAATCTACCTAATTCCCGAATTGAATTTAGTCAGGCATATATGGTTTATCCAACTATAGATTTCAAGAAATGATGTGGTAAGGAGTCGGCAGCACCTAATTTAAAGGTACCATCTCGGTATTTACCTGGTGTGACATGTTTTTATAAACGCTTGTCAGGATACTGAATGGTTGGCCGCTTGTATCTAAATAGCACTTTGAAAATGAGAAAGTTATCTAATATTTTCTAAGATTGTGTATAAAATAAATAAAAAGTTAAATCATTAAAGTTTGAGAAACTTTTATCTGACACACTCTTAAGCAGCTATGATTTGTCCATGATAAATTAGTAACTACAATTTAATCATTTTATACCACCTCCCTTGTTGTAAGCAAATATAAGCATTACCTGACACTCTCCTCTTGTGCTTACGTAAAGCTTGTTCATTCGTTATCATTATTTCATAGTCCAAAATACTGCTTAAATCTTTATATATACACTAATATGCTTTTCAGCCAATCTTACTTAAATTGATCTGATCTTCTTCACCATTGTCGGTAAACAAATAGCAAAGCTGCAACCTTACCCCCATACTAAATACTTTCGTAATACAGAACGATTTCTTAAAACTGGTAGAAAAATGTTTTGCGTATGTCCAATCTTTCAATTGTATCGCCTCGGACGAGCAGCTTTCTGGTTGGAACAGGTCCGGTCCGAGCTGTGTGGAAACACACGTACAGTAAGACTAATAAATATCAAGCAACGGCTTTACCTTCAGAAATAAATAAGGAGAAAATATATCACACAGTGAGTGAGATAAGTACTTTTATAAAACAGCCAATGAAGAAGGAAACACCTAAACCGCCTCTATATTCCAACAAGAGAGAAAATAGCAAGGAAGAATCTACAGCTAATGTAGCACGTGATATGCGCCTGCGCAGTCTTACCTTTTTCTTAAAGAATACTCGTTCCACTGGAAAGCGTTGTTTCAGAACGTTAAGTCGTGGAACGGAAACAAAGGGCCCATTGAATGAACGGAACGAAAGGATCCGAATCTATCCGAGGAACGGGTTCACCCTTCCCCAAGTCTTATTCTAGAGAGTGAGTGCGGATGATACCCAAACAACGTGATCGTACGTAAAACAAGTCTGAGGAATGTTGAGGATGGCTATGGGTGAGAGACCCCACGTTGTTTCTGTAAGATCCTTGAGGAGATTTAGCCAAATTGTAAGCTTTAGCGTTGAGGTGAGGATCATAAATGATTCAAAGGTATTTAACAGTATTTGTCATTTGATGCGAATCTGATTTAGGTTGAAAAATAGGTGTATTACAATTGGGTTGAAAATCGAGAATAGTAAGCCTCTGTACATACATGCCAGTCGCCTTCTTTTTTGTCTTTACCTCCTTTATCAGAAAACTGACTTTATGAGTACATCAAACAACCGATGATATAGGCTTATTATATTAGGATCTTAAAATAATGATGAAATAAAATAACTAATATTCTGTAAGATTCAATCAATGACACAA
Source organism: Lepisma saccharinum (assembly GCA_022664845.1). NCBI lineage: Eukaryota > Metazoa > Arthropoda > Insecta > Zygentoma > Lepismatidae > Lepisma > Lepisma saccharinum. Next base: position 51,971 of record JAGDQP010002813.1, read on the forward strand.
TGCACTGAACAGTGACGTTTTATGTGGTGCCATCTTGAACTGCGAGTGTGGCCCAAGAATGACGTAGTGTCAGAAGCCATTTTAATTTCAAATACTCTACTTCAAATTTACTTACAATAAAAGTACTTAATACCATAATTGTGAGTGTAGCATATAACATTTTCTGTCATATGGCACAATGACGTGAACATTCACGTTATCTACGACGCCATCTTGAAATTGTGCCAGCCATCTTCATCTTAAATACTTCAAAGTTAGCAATGAAACTACATAATACCAAAATTTACGGTTTGTCATTAGACATTATCCAGTGATATAAAATAATACATTGAAGAGTGAATTTATTGCCCGACGCCATCTTAAATTGTGGGAGTTACACAAGGGTGACAAAATTTTATCAGTAATGTTCATCTTATATAGACTGTACTTCAAGGTTACCAACGATAAAAAATACTTTTACAAAAGTTTGGGTGTGTTATATGACATTATTGAGTCATATGGCGCAATACGTTGAATAATGATGGTATTGGCGGACGCCATCTTGAATTGTGGGAGTTGCTCAAGGGTGACAAGGCTAAAGGAGTTTCTCAAAGGTCATCCATTTTCTTCTCAAATAGACCCTACCTAAAAGTTATCAACAATAAAAAACTTTATACAAAAATTTTGGATTCTGGTCAAAAAACCATTTGGCTGTCCTGCAACAACACTTCTTACGGCGTGAAGGCCATATTGCTGTGATCTTAAACAGGTATTACTCGTATTCACCGTTCCATCGGTCCAGTACAATAGGAGACACGGAAGGTTGCATGCGTGTTTCACCATTTATTTTCCAAAGCTTGAAATTACTTCGTTAAAAATTTACAACAAAATGTTTCACTAGATTCATTCATTGTAGTTTAGAACATTAACTTTGACGCTACACCCAGACTAGACAATAGGGTACGTAGAAAATTAAATAAAAAAAGTTTAAAGTTCCAAAATGACAAATGATAAAAATTGAGAACCTTTGTGAAAATATATTTTGAATCAGACCAATTCTATTTTTTTGTGAAAAAGGCCGACATGCTAAGTTTATAGAGAATGAAACGCATACGAGTTACGAGTTGTCTACATGACACGAGATTCAGTTCCATATTTTAATAACGTTTTCCGCGAGATTCAAACCTTTCCAGCAGTCAGACACATTTATTGGTCACGAGATTAATCCGCCCACGCTACCTGTACCTAACCTGGTGTTTAACACTGGACATTGATGGCAGGTATATCAGTTGCTTGGTAGAAAAACAGGTTTGTCGCATCAACTCAACTGCTTGGAGATGATATTGCTGGCACCGGATGACCTGCATCAACAAGTAAGGTTCACAAACTATTGTATGTATGTCAGGACCAGTACAATGTATTTAATTTACCCCAAAGCACAGAAAGTTGCGTTTACAGTGGATAAAACACGTGTTACTTGAACTCACGAGCAGACACAGTCAGTATTATTCTCTAGGGAGTCCTGATATTTTTCTGTACAAAGATTCTCGACGGACACTGATATGGCAAGGAGGAAGTACATGTTGGCTTCCACCCAAGATCTGTGAAAGAGACAGATATAAAGGTGCTGGTTTTAATTTTTTCTAGGGGTCGGGACATCCCTCTTGGAGAATGTATGGAACTCTCTACCTTCGTGCCGAACCACGACAGTTCAGTGATCTTGGTTGTTTGTTTGAATTGCTATTAACGTTTTAAACGAGCAGATCAGCTTCTGAAAATACGTCTACAAATTCTGGTAAAAAGCGCATCGAAGCACCCCATTCAATTGACCCCGACGCGGATTGAACTTGTGACCACGCGCAGAGAAAGTGAGCGCATTTACTTCTCGGTCAGTCTGAGGATGGGATTGTAAAATGCTCATATTAGGCCTAATCCACATGAAAGAGGTAAGTTATTAACTTTGAAACACGATAAGTTAAGTTTTCATAGATCACGTTTAATTAACGGGTGCCTAAAGGAACAATACAGCCGAGGACTCACATGACCAACAAGGTTCCCGGACTTTAGTCATGCCGAGTACGCGTGGAAAGATGAGTTGATCTAAGCGTGCCTAACCTTCCTTGTTCTGCCTCCATGAAGCTTGCGCACATGCGCAGAATTATGAAAAACGGTTTCTTATCATAGCAGTGAATGCAATTCTGATCAAGTGTTTTCTGCTGCCAATTTGCTAACTTATTTTAGCAGAAATGGGAAATATTCTCACTGATTGGGAATTTCGATATGTAATTAACAAATATAAAAGTGATTAAAATGTCACATAAGTCGTAATAGCAGCTTAGTGTAAATCCTCGTGCTTCAGGCAAGGCAATTCCTACATAGTAGGCCTATACAACTTTGATCTAGTCTTTTCTTATGACTGACAGTTCAGTCCAGTCAGTAATATCCTGGACCTTTAACTGAAAAACCCGTGTTCAAATCTCGCTTCTTTTTTCTTTCGCCCCCACCAATCCTGAAAACTAAATTATGCCTGCCTTAGGTTTCAGCTGAAATTGTTGTGAATCCTTATGCGCCCACTCGGATAGGTTATTCTGAAGGAATTTTGTGTTTGAAATATTAAATAGGATAAAACGCAGTAAAATCTTTTAAACTTTCAAAAATAAAGTTCTCATAAATAAGCTCGCTTCTCTAGGAACTTTCAAATTATTATAGTGATTGATTCAGACCACAGAAAGAAGAACATGTTACCGAGTCAAGATTGGGCCACCGAGTCAGTTGACTCAAGATTCGATCATCGAGTAGTTGAGTCAGCCTGGTTATCTGGATCGAGATTATATCCCGCATTATTCGGGTCAAGACCGGGTCAAGTTTCGAACCAGGACACCTATGTCCGGGTCATGTCATGTGAGAGGGTCACTAAAAGTTACCCGGTTGCAAATAAGCACAGCTGGTTTGATAAAAACATAACTGAATTACGAGTATTATTTCTGTCTCATGTAATATAATCGCACTGACATAGAAGCAGTTGTTGGGTCTTTTAATTTAGGGCACCATGGAAAATTCTTGAAGCACTAATGGCATAGTGAATTGCAAAAGTTTCGAAGCCACTGCCTTACACCATGTGACTAATGTAGTCGGCCTCTTCTAGACATTATTTCAAAATATTGACTAAAGTGGGCAGGCCATGTAGCTTGGATGGGGTAGAAACGAAAATTTTATCCTATCATGATTGGTAAACCGGAGAGAAAGAAACCGCTTGGAAGACCAAGGCGACGTTGGAAGGATAATGTTAGAAGGAATATTCGAGAATTAGGTGTTTGGGATTAAAACTGGCTTGATCTTGCTCAGGATAGAATCCTATGCAGAACGTTTGCTACTGCAGTGATGGACTTGCGAGTTCCGTAAGCCATACGGTAAGTACGTAGGTAAGTGACTAACCATATAGCAGTATGATTGTTCATACATGTGTAGTAAATCATCTTAGGACAGAAGTTGTGTTAAGATTGCGCGATAGTTTGTGCGCGAATTTCACAATGGCTAGATACTTTTCGGTTGTAACTCGTATATTAACTGTCCAATTATTATTCTAATTTACTTTAATCTCTGAGTTAAACGTGTTTATTAAAACGTTTTTAAATGTTCAATGTGAAGATTAAAAGGTTCAGCCTGTTTCGATTGAATTGAATTTATGCATGGTCTTTTTAGGTACCAGTAACCTTGGTTTAGGCCAGGAAAGGGTAGGAAAAGGGTGTGTGGGAAAATATACCAGGGTATATGTGTTTGGAGTGCGTCATATTAGTCCACATATAATTGTTTAACATGTCACCTTCTGAAACAGATATCGATACTCTCTGTTGATTTAATACTAAGCATAAGATCATTTACGCTTCTTCTAATTTTTACCATTATTATCGACTACAGATAATTGGTAATCCCAACCTAAAGCGCGTATTAACAATTTGAAAATGTTGACAAAGTTTGCAGCAAACATGCATAGAAAGTAAATCTCTAATGGAAGGAAATAATGTAAATACCTGGGTCCGCAGAACCACCAGGCTGGACTTCTGGCCAATTAAGGTGACTTTCGTCCTGTGATACTTTTATTATTATTTGGATATGAATTTAACCTTCTTTTGTGGGAATCGACTCTAGCACCAGGTTACACGCGCTCCCACGAAACAATCATCCGGGAAATCCATCCTAGGCTCATGATCTCTGTTATTATAAATTTTAAATTTCAAATCCATATTGGCTGGAAGTTGGCTATTTTCTCTAAATTATTTCTAAATTGTCTCTTGATGAAATGTAGTTCAATTTTATGATCGGTTGTAGTGCTTGTGGGTTGATTGGAAGCAAGGAGTAGCGGGATTTGTATTATTATTATCATTACATTTGTTGTTTATAATGCCATCTTTTGTTTCGTAATGGTCGCAGTGTCCGTGGTGAACTTTATATATTAAATTTTATAAAATATTTGTGGGAATAGCTGAGTTCAGTGTTATTAGTATGATAACATTTCCTGGGCTGATATTTTTTTGTTCATTTGTGATATGAATATCTTTTCTTTGACCATTTGAAAATATTTTATGTGTTTTTTTCTTTCATGAATACGTCTATGGGTATTAAGCCTATAAGTATTTGTGTAAAGTTCTTCTTTAGTAGCAGTCCACATTTTTGTGAGTAACGAATCCAGTACCTTTAAATGTTTCTATCAGTTGTGTTTCAGTGTTTGAATGAAACAGCTCATGACCATAAATTACCATCAATCTGAGTATGGACTGGTATAATCGGTTTTTTATTTTCAGTGGCAATGAGGATCTGAAGAAATATTTTAGTAATGAACGTGTCTTAAGTCCTGCATGTGTTTTTAAATGTTAATATGTGATCAAAAGTTACGCCGGGATATTTTGCAGTATTTTTTTTTTTTAGATTTATTCTTGTGTTTTTAATTAAAATCAATTTCTCTTTGTCCTTTCTTGTACCTCACCTCGCCCAGATGGATTAAAAAACTATGAATTGATTTTTGTTTTACTACAATTGTAATCTCCAAGTATAAATAATTAAAATAGCATTAGTTCATATACTAAATGTAGTAGTTAGAATAGTTGAACTTAGGAATAGTATAGCTAATTTATAGCTCTGGTGTGCGAGTCAGAGAAATAATAATTTCTAATTTAATCTTTATTTGGTTTATAATCGGGGATGGACATTCAAGACTTATATATTGATTTTTTTTTTACCTTTAGCGAAATCTATTTTTGTTTCTAATAATCTATTTCTGGAATACTAGTTGTAGTGCTGATCGTAGTAATATGCATATCACAAATACCTTACATGTCAATTTTATCATTTTCATTAAGAGATACAAAGAGCTGAATCTAACGTGACATCTTAAAAAGGTTTCAACAACTTGCAAATAAGGTTTTTATGATGAAGTCTGGTTTAACAATGTAAACATGTATAAACATATAATGTAAACAACGTTCTTTTCCCTCCTTGACACAGTTTTGTTTCCAACAAGAACAAAGACATTTTCTATAATTAATGAAAAGGAAATGAAAATTCAAAGTAACATTTCGTCGTCTCACGTTTAATTGATACAGTTCATCGGGCATGGTTTATATGTAACATAGGGTTCGTATTCGTCTAGTTTCCCGGTACATTTCCTTTTCTTGATGTCCCACTGTTCCGATATTTCCCAAAATGTACCGCTTTTTAAATAATTTCTATATATATATCGTATCTAACCACACTGGCATTTATAACGTAACAAGAACTTATTGTCCGGGTCTTTTCATGTGGGGAAACACCATGTTACTGGGTTTTCTAAGGGTTATCCCATTTCATCACACTTTCTTCACCAAATCTCCTATACCCCCTCAGCCAAAGATGCCTAAATTAAAGACCTTACATAAACTTGAAATTCAAGAACTTATTGTGTCGTGTGGTACTTAACAAAAATCTCATGAACCAAGATTGTGGACGGAAAAGTTCGAAATTTCTAGATTACGGGCTGCATCTGTTATATAGATCTTTGGGCAAGATCGTACTTTATCAATTTCCCATTCCGTTACGTACATACTACGCTACAGTGGTGGTTCCTAGTGTGTGGAATCCGCAGTGTTTTTGGTTGCTGTAGGGCTAAACTGCTGGTTTTCTAGTCACATTCAGTAAAACTGTGGTATGTGGTGCTCGAGTAGGATGTATAATCTTCTAATGTTTAATGTCATTCGTGAAGGGAGCTTAAGTAGCCACTATTTACTGAATTTTCTGAGTTGAAGTTGTACACAAAATCTAGTCACAAAGAAGCACCAATATATATTTCTTAGTATTCAATTTATATTAGTTACTAAAATACGTAGTTTTATAGCAGTATCTTATTTCAAAGTGCAATATTAATTAAATTGTTGGTCCTTGAATCTATAACTGGTCGCAATATGAAATTTTTTTTTCCTATTTTTAACATCTCCCGTCTTTTAAGAATGTCGCAACTTGTTATAGTAGAAATTTGGAAAATGTCCCGTTAAAAAAACACGCGTGTTATGAGAACCCTAATCAAAAAATAAACTGCAGATACTATCTCTAAATTCTATTAATAATTTAACCATGATGTGGCCTTAAATCATTAATGTATGTACTCTATTTGTAAACAATCATTTATCTATTATTTTTCAACCCTTCGTAACATCATTCTACCATAGATGGATCCTACATATATTATTTCATCGGAGAATGTAGAGCATAAGCAACTATGAGCTGTTGGAACTTTATACCAACACCTAAGTACGTATTGTCACATGTTGAAACATACACAAAACGTTTTATTCAAAGAGGGGGTATTTAAGACAACAGTAGGGATACGTAGTATTTGTTTTGGAAGCTGGAGTTTTTTTGTTTTTTTTTCGCTTGAGCAGACATGATGGAATATGTAAATAAATACGATTTGATTAGTGAATTTTCCTCTAGAACTATCAATACTCGTAGGTTGAAGAAAAATTAACTAAATGCCAACAGCCGCGGACGCATACGCAAAACTGGTGTTAATAAAGAAAGAAAAAACAAATTATTGTTAATAATAATAGAGATAATAATATTTTTATTAGTCGTGAGACAACCATTTACAATTCTAATATACTTAGTTATAAAAAGAGTACACTAATATAGACAATTAAACAATAAGAGTTAAAATTATAGAATACGTGTGTAGTTTAATAATGGCCCCTTATATACCTTTCAAAATCACCTGCGCTATATAGGCAACTGGTTTCAAGCATATTTTAATGTAGAGTAAGCGGGGGTGTAAAGCCCAGTAGGGGGAAATGCCTACCCCCTAAAAACACGGAAGGGAATATGAGATGGTGACAGTAATACGACTGTGTAAAGGTGTAATTATATGGAAGATGAAGGTGACACTAAAAGAGATTGTGTGGAGAAAGTGAAGACATACAGGCTAAGAAGACATACAGTACATAATTTTTACTTGTAAGTTTTTTAAACGTTCCAAATTTAGAGAGAAAGAGTTATTATACTGGTGCATTAGCGACTCCAATGAATTGTGTTGAACACATTTGGGTTCTGTAGTTCTGATGCAATAGCAGTCTGTCGCCAGGCCATGCGGTGTTGGAAATTGAATTAACTGAAACCATCGTGTTTGACATAGGGGTGATTTGCCCAGAAGTGTCGGAGTTAATGGCCCTGGGGCGTTTTAACCCACGTATTCTCATTCAAACAAAGTGTACCAAATTGCTTTAGGCGAAAATCAGTGCAACTGTACAAAATTATCCGATACAGATGAAGACAATGGTGCGTTTCTAAAAAAAAAAAATGAAGTGGTCTGGCGTTGAACGTATTTAGGGGGAAGTAGGGGACCGGACCCCCTCCGAAATTAGAATTTTTTGTAAAATTAGTATAATTTTAGGCAAAATTGTATGTATTTTACGCAAATTTCACACTCAGAAAGACCTCGTCCCCTTTCAAGGCGCTGGACCCCCAGTGCCCGAAACAAACTTCTAAAATCAGACCTGCCTGGTACCCAACATCTTGTGAGTTGGGGTTATATTATGTAGCCTGTTAAGAATAAAGAAGTAATAATAAAAAAACAGGTAAGGGCGGGGAGAGAATTTGCAAAACTGTGTTTGTTTTTAATTGAGGGTTGATATATTACAAAAGTGGAATTCTGGGATGCTAATTACTTACGAAGATCTTTCAAACGCGAAAAAGCACAGAATGAATCACAGTGGTGGCTACTCCACTACAGATTTCTAAAATTGCAAAAATATTTGCTGGTTCAAGGAGCAAAGGAAATGTGTGACCATTGTTGGAGAGACAGAAAAGTAACAAAAAAATCTAATTGATAATACTAAAAACACATTTTTCACCTCATACATTTATAGTTTATCGATTTGTAATTTTCCATTGTTGCGTATCCGATTTTATTAAACGAAGTGCCCTCTGCTTCTTGTCAGTGTTATGGCCAGTAGAAAATTTCTACACTGTAAAAAGTGGAAACACGAAATGGATGAAAGTTACTCCGCTTTATGGAGAAACAAAAGTCGAAAGTTAGCGTTTTGTTGTATTTACTCTTAAATGTGGATATAGTGTATGCCCTTTAGTGGAAAGACTGGTAACCTTAACTCCATTTTAAAGTTTAACATTTTATTTGTAATGGCTTAATGTTGACTGAAAATTGGCTGAAACTGGCCAAAGTGTTTCGTCGGTGAACGTTCAACTTATTTTACGCTTAAAATCCGGTCATTTTCTGATCGAAGTGTAAGATAAACTGGCCGTTTTGAGGTTACGTACTTTTGTGGATAAAGTTTAAGCCTTGGTTGGATAATTTATTATCCAATAACAGGAGTAAAGTTACTTGCTTGTAACTGAACGCTGCACCATTTTGAGTGTTTATGTTGCTTTTACACTGTGAACAGTAAACAGTTGACTGGTAGATTGAGAACGACATGACTGCATTGGCGGAAATAGGAATTAAGTTGGGTATAAATCTTTACACAGTAGAAAACGTATCTCTCCTTTTTTTCTCCCGACATTCCTCGTAGCAAAATCTACATGTTGATCATTAACCTCCTGCGCAGTAAAGTCCTAGCTATGAATATCACTCGGAAAGCCATAAATACCAACTACCTTTGTAGCTAAGTGGCGATAGCATCTGATCAGTGTGCTAGTGGACCCTGGATCAAAACCCGACCACATGCACTTTTTTCTTTTCTTTTTTAATTTTAGATTTTAAAGGAACATTACGTTCTCTTCTTTTCTACTTTGGAAAAATGTTCTGCTTCAATGAAATACGTTGGAAAAGACTTATATGCGCGTTTTGAAATTTTACAGAGAATAAAACGTTCAACCGAAAACTGGCTGAATGTAGGTTAATCCAAAAAGTGGAGGCAGCTCAGCTGTCTGTTGTGTTGCCAATTTTTACAGTGTAGGAAATTCAGTCAGTGGTTCAAGTAACTGAAGAGGGAGATGAAACAAGGATTAATACCAACAACAAACAATCAACTTTGTCCTTGTCCCAATGAAATAGTTGTTTCGTTCAATTGTGAAGGTACTTCAATCGTGAACTTAATTAAAACTCATGTTATATCTATTCAGAGTTTTATATTTTAACGATTTTGAGCTACCGTACTCATTTGAGGAGAATATAATCGTGTGAGAGGAAAGGAAACTAATTTTTCCTTCCTCACTTCTTCGCTGAAAACCGGGATTTTTATGCGCCCCGAGAATTATTTTCGGCATACCGGGACGTAGATGTCGATTCTGGTATAGTCTCGGATTTTCCGGGACGAATAGCAGCTCTAATTTAATTGCAATTTCAAAACAAAATTATTTTGTAATTTTGAATTATAATTAACTTTTACTACTTCATGACAGTTTCGGATTTGTACAATTTCCAGAGAGGGAGAAATTTTTCTCACAACGTAGAAAAACATATTTTATATCCGTTCATATCCCACGCTTGGAAGATATTTCGGAAGTGATACAGCCTACCAGTGGCTTCAGTTCTGCTGGATATTTCTTTCCACCAGTTTCTAAATAATCTTGGAAACTACTTAGTATTTGTTTCTCATTGTCCAACCTAAATCGTTGTATAAGTCTTGACAGCGAGTCCTTTCCGTACAAAATATTTAAATCACTTGGCCACGAATCAGGATTTAAAATTTCCATGTCTGCCAACAGTTGGGTGTATAAATCTCGATTGTCGTTATAGAAAAACGAACGTTTCGGTTTTGAAGAGCGTGTGGTGAAACATCATTGTTTCAGATTATCAGTAATGCTAGTAACAAATTGCAACTTGTTGACCTTTTGTAATGTTTTGTTATTTTTTAAGGCAATTCCTTGAAACACCCGATCTGTTACAGCTTAATGTGCCACTTTCGTGTGGTCTCGTACCTGCTCACTGTTTTTTATAGAATCTAAGACAAATATGGTCCTATGAATAAGTTTGTCTGCCCGTACTATATTACATTTTCTGTCTTGAAGTTGCAACGAAAGACTTGCCAGTTCACTGAGCACGTCGACAAACAAAGCTTAATTCTCTAGAAATTCAATTGCTTCCAATCTACTAAGTAAACCGATATATTTACATTGTTCAGTTCTCGTCCTGCTGCCATTATTTCCTTATTCTTTAAAATATTGTGCTAAGGCTGGATAACATATGCATACAGCAGAAACAGTTCTTGAACTACTAGCTACCCATCTTACATAAAAAAATCCAATTGTATTTATTTGTACACTGTAAACAGTGAAAACACGAAATTGATGAAAGTTACTCCGCTTTATGAAGAAATAAAACTCGAAAAACTCGTTTTGTTGTATTTACTCTTAAATGTGGGTATAGTGTAAGCCCTTTAGTGGAAAGATTGCTAACCTTAACTCCATTTTAAAGTTTAATATTTTATTTGTAATAACGTTAACTGAAAATGGGTTGAAACTGGCCAAAGTGTTTTATCGGTGAACGTTCAACTTATTTACGCTTAAAATTCGGTCATTTTCTGATCGAAGTGTAAGCTAAACAGGCAATTTTGAGGTTACGCACTTTTGTGGATGAAGTTTAAGCCTTGGTTGGATATTCTTTAATCCAATAACAGGAGTAACGTTACTTGCTTGTCACTGAACGCCCCGCCATTTTGAGTGTCTATATTGCTTTTGCATTTAAACAATAAAAAGTTTACTGGTAGACCGAGGACGGCAAGGATTGCATTGACGAAAAGAGGAATTAAGTTGAACATACATCTTTGCAGTATAGCAAACGTATCTCTCCTTTTTTCACGAGACATTCCTCGTAGTGAAAACAAAAACGTGTTATTGATTATCCTTCTTCGCAGTAAAATCCTAGCTATAAATATCACTCGGAAAGCCGTGAGCACGAACTACCTTCGTAGCTAAGTGACGAGAGCAGCTGATTAGTGTGTTAGCGGACCCTGGATCCAAACCCAACCACATTATTTTTTTTTAATAATTTTAAAGGAACATTACCTTTTCTTCTTTCCTTCTTTCCTACTTTCAAAAAAATACTCTGCTTCAATGAAATACGTTGGAAAGTCATATCTATGTACACATTTTGTAATTTTACAGAAAGTAAAACGTTCAACCGAAAACTGACTGAATGTAAGTTAATCCAAAAAATGGAGGCATTCAAATATGCGATTTTACTTTCCTTTTTTAGGAGCTTTTATTTATCTTTTTAGGTGTGAGTTTGTAACAACAAAGTTTTACAGGGGAGGTGGAGCTGGTTCCTGTTCCAACCATGCTATGCATCATTAAAGAGAATTTCCAAACTTTCTTTAGTTCAAGCAGACGGATGTTCGTATAAATCCTAGAATATAGTCTCTGCCTGATACCGTCTTCACCCCTACTCCCAGGAGAATGCTTGCTGAGGTACATCATCCCTCACATCTTTGATATTTTACTTGCATAATAACAATTAATGGACGCAGTTACGAGAATGCCAGCCATTAAATTTGCATTGATGTGTTGTGAATGTGAGTTTACAGAAAGATCCAGAAGTTTGGTTGTAGAAGAAACAGGAACAAAGAAAAGATTGCTGAAACTTGTTTATAGTGAGAACAAGGAAACTTTGTGCAGTAGGATGAAAAATAATGGATGCAAATATATGCCTTGAGGGACGTTAAGTAATGACAAAAGACTGATGAGGGTGGTGGTGTCATTTTTCTAATATATATTTGGCGACATCCTAAGAAAATGGTCGTACTTAGTCCATCCCAGGGATTCTGCCAGGATTGTTAGTTTGGAGAGTTTAAAGTCAAAATTGGGAGGGTGTACATGGAGTTTTGCAGGATTTCTATGAATTTTTGGCTGTAAAAATTTTAAAGTTGAGGGGTGTTCTTAAGAATCTGGGAGGATGACACCCCCAACAAGTGTGTCTAGTGGAATCACTGGTCTATTCTTAAATTTTCGCCTCTTACTAACTATTTTAAGTTTTACTTTTGGATTCAGAGGAAAATGCAGGTAGGAATTGATTTGTTTCAGCCTCTTCTAAACTTTATTAACTCTTTCTATCATCTGTTACGCAATACAAACCTGTGAAGGTAAAATTTCTTAAATCTGTAAGTGATGATAAAAAGGTTTCTTTCTACGGAATATTTGTATAATGTATTGAATATATTATCACATGCTTTGAAAAGAAAATTCTTAAACCAACTAAAATATAGAATATGTAAGAATTAAGTACAAAGGTTTCATGACTTACACGTGTGGAATTCCAAATTAGAAATAACAATAGGATTTCATGGAAACTAAAAATCTTTCAATTGTTTTGAATGCAGATATTAATGTTGATTGTTGCACTCTTGATTAAACATTTGGTATTACAATGCTACTATTTAACCTTCCGATGGTAACATAAACTGAACACCGTAGATAGGTAACATGGGGTTACACATAACCCCAACGCTAGAACTGTACAAAATGACACTACATTTTAAATATTTGTACTTGAGATGAAAAATAACTTTTTTATATAATCTACGATTACAATGTTAACGTCTATATAACTATAATTTGTAATACAAACATGTTTTTAAAATACACTTTGATATTGAAGTGCAGTATCACTCACTGCATTGTTTTTTTACGGTAGCACGTAAGTCATTACACACAGTTGATGCAAATTTCTCTTCTGTGCTCACTGCATGAAGATAAGTGACACTTGCAACATGTTGTTTTCACCTTTTGTCCCTTGTACGAGGACAGATTACACATCTTGTTTGCTTGGACAATTTCTGAGGAGGTTCATTATCATTGATGTTCTTTTCAATACCCAGAATTTCTTTGATGTTGGCAGTAAGCCCGCGTGGCAGATTTGTGGTGAGACTCCGCTGCATATGAGGTCGAGTAAGTGCAAGTCCCAGATTCTGTAGAAAAGATCTTCTTTTATATTTTAGTGGACTCGTAGCAGACTTGAATAGAATCATGGCATTGATCCCAGCTTGGTCCAGTACTCCGTAAAACATCCTCAATGGCCAACGGCGAGTACCTCCTGAAACTGAATATGCATGAGCCATTTTATCAAATGTATCCACACCACCTTTCGTGGAGTTATAAAACTCTATCACTTCAGGTTTCTTTGTTTCAGGATTTACAGAACAGTCGTGATGCACGGTAGAAAGCAAAAGCACGGACTTTCCTTTCTTTGGAGTGAAAGATACAAGGGTTTTTTCTCATGAAACTCAAATTGTGAAGAAAGCAGGCTTCTACGGTCTGATAAAAATGATGGCGGAATCTCTTTTTTATTATTACGAAGAGTTCCAACAATTGTAAGATTATGATCTTTCAGCATTGTCTCTGCTAGTGGAACGGAAGTGAACCAGTTGTCACATGTGATGTTACGTCCGCTACCATAGATTGGTTCTGAAAGGGTTTTCACGTAGTATGTTGGTAAGCTATCGGTAGACTCACGCTCTTCTTTCCCTATATAGCATATTCCGTTTATGATATAATATGTTCTGCTATCACACATTGTTACGATTTTTATGCCGTATTTGTCCGGCTTGGAAGCGATATAAACACGGAAGGGACATTTACCGCGAAATCCTATTAACTGTTCATCGATAGTGACGTATGCATGCGGCACGTACGATTCACGGCAGTGACTTATAAATAATGCCCATAAGTCACGAAATGCTGCGAATTTGTCTTCAGGATCTCGATTTACCTTATCGTCGAATCTCAAATACAAAAGGAGAAATTTGAATCTCATTTCACTCATAATGCATTTGTAAATCGAAGAGTCAAACGAAGAAAACATGTCACACGTAGTTAGACGACTGTCTTTGTGACTGCCAGATATATACAATAAACCAATAAGAGCTAGAATTTCTACCGCATCTGTATCGCCAACAAATCTTTGGTCACTGTAATTGGAACAACGGCGAGAAATTTCTTCATTTGTATGCTTCACGATAACATCAATCATAATTTTATCGATCAGCTTGTTGAATGCATCCTGTTCAGAAGATATATTAGCATAAGGACCTTTTCCACGAGGAATGTGCACAATATTACGAACAGCGGTCCTTGAACGTTTTGGAGGCACAGTGGACCAAACATGTCCGCCTTTACCTTTTACTATATTACCTGACTCTTCCTCGATTTCACTATCTGAATTTTCTGCCTCTATTTCAAACTCTGACTCCGATTGCACTTCAATATTATCCTCTTCCTCACTAGAAATATCATCAGCACTAACCTTAGTCTCTTCGTCTAACACAGAGGAAACAAAGTCCTTAAAAAGTGGATCAGACACCTTGACACTAGCCATTATACAAGAAAAATATTAATATTCCACCACAAAATTTCACTAACACGAATGGTAACATGGGTGACCCACCACCCCAACAGCTCTATTTCTCAGTAGACAAATTGAATTCCACCGCGAACACTTCGGCAGTAACTACGCTTTGCCTTTTCCCAGGAATACACAAAGGGGCTGAAAGCTAAGTGCAGTGGTGCCAGGTACATACAGAAAAAATATTCTCGCTGGGGTTCCGTATAACCCCTGTTACCATCGGAAGGTTAAGATTGTGAACTAAATTTTCTTCGAATTGAGAGGCTGGGATAGAGTAGGGAGAGGATGTTGGAAGATAGACAGCTCGAGCCTTTTTTGTTGGTACTATTCCACCGTTCGTCTGGTAAAACTGAGGAAAACCCTGGAAAAACCTCAATCAGTTATCGGCCACTGCAATAGATCCCAGGACCTTCCGAATTCTAAGCCAATGCTCTACCACTTACCCTTGGCCACTCGGTGGGGAATTAATTATACGGAGAAGCAGAGGTGTGCACCAAATAATTTAACAAGGGGATCGCATGTTCCTTCTGAAAACACGAAATGATTTCTTGCTTATAAAATGGGTAACCTTTTCAGTATATGGAATTGCTGTCTGCTAATAATATGTTGCTGTAATTTCTTTTGAATGTAACACTTTGTTGCTTTTTTGTGACATCTGGAGGCAATGTGTTCTAAAATCGTGTTCCAGTTGCAAGAAAAACTTTACTATATTGATTGACTCTGTTGCTTCTCTGTTTATTACAAGAGTACTGAAAGAGATCTAATAGGTATTGACGGCTAGTTGTCATTATTGCCTTCTGAACTTGGCGGTCAATATGGAGCATTCTCCTTGTTTTCAAATTAAACCACTTCAGTTTTAGTCTGTGGGGATTAACGTTGTCATACTTCTTGACCATGAAAACATACCATATGTAATAATTTTGTGCACGCTGCTGGCGATCTGATAAGGTAGTTGACATGTCATTGTAAAGAATGTCCTCGTAGTCAAATAATGGGCATAATTAATTTTGGGGCAAGTAATTTTCTAAAAATTTTCATATATGTAAATCCGTATGCGTTTCAGGGTGTGCAATGTAAAACCTTTTTATATACTTCTTTTACATAGGCATACCATTACAATGTCTCGTCCATTGTTATTCCCAGGTTCTTAACACTCAGATAACAGTTAAATACTCGTTTTCTAAATTTAATTAAGGTATTTCTATGTGGCATAGTTCCATGTTATTGAAAATTATAGCCTGCGTCTTCCTTGCATTCGTATGGGGGCTATGCTGGTGAGAGCATTTTGATATCGCTGACAGATCATCATTAATCTTATATATTAGCTAGTCTGAGTCTTTTTGATCACCTGCATATAGATCTGTAAGTCATCAGCAAATAAATTAAACTAACAGTGTAATACAATTCTACCCAAGACATTCATATGCAATAGAAAATTGGACCCAGAATTGACCCTTGAGGAACCCCACGCTTTTCATTTGGCCAGTTCCAAGTTTCATTTGTCACCTTTGCAGTTGCGTTCTAGTGTTTAAATTACAATTTAAACCACTCACATGTGATTGAAAGGAAATTATACTGCTGCAGTTTGTCGTTTAAGTCTACAGAATTAAAAGCTTTACTATAGTCTAAAAGTGTCATCACCAGGTTTTTCCCCAAGATTTTTCGTTTGAAGGATATTGAAATTCTCGGGAGAGGGGGGGTTGTAAGAAAAATCTATATTAATTTTTGTTTATAAAGCTAGAATGTTTTATAAATTCAAGCTAGTATGATAAATTCATATGCTATTTCTGGCAGACAGGAACAAATATAATACATGTTTACGTTATATCAAGTAAGTTAATAATAAATTTTTATGCTTCGACTGAAAATAACGTTTATCATTTCATAAACAATTAATTTTCATAACAAAAGTATGTACCTAAATGGATTACTAAAAGTTATGGGCAATTGCATACAGCCAACGGACACCGACACCTACTACTCGATTTATTTTGAAGAAATATATGTGAATAAAGTTGACGTAAAATATATAAATGACCTGGCCACCCTGTTGGCCTAGTCCTTGTAGTGTCCGACTAGGGATTGAGGGGTCCCGGGTTCGATTGCAGGCGCTGCCAAGGATATTTTCCAAGGTGTCTGGCACGGTGCCCACCCAGCATCGTGATCCAACTGGGGAGCTGCTATGAATTAAAGATAGTGTCAATCACATTGAGAGCTTCGGCTCTCCTCTCCCAACCTGTCTGGTCAGTGTGGGAGCAGTAGACCAATCTCCTCCCTCCAGGGAGAGACCTCATCCAGTAGTGGATTGAATATGGCAGTGATTTATCATTATGATCATTTTATAAATGACCTAGTTTCTGTAATACAGAATTACGAATAACCTCAACAGGCTGTTCACTGACTAACATTTACGGCCAACTTGAAATTCATTTATTACTAAGATTGTAAGAGACAATAATACTAGAAGCCCTGACAGAAGAGTATAGTTCTTTGAAATAGTCGTGGCCCTACTATCCAGGGGCAGCAAGCTGAAGGTTTCAGTTATCCTGAAATAATTTTAGTAAATGTGGAATACTTCATAACATTGGTACAAAACCTAACCGTGTTTATGAAGCGATCTTGTAAAATACGTACTTTTAGTACAATTTGGACAACTTCAAGCAAAACTCTCCATAGACCTGTCCCAGCTGAACGACACGTTGAACTACATACAGAACATGGAGGACAACAATGAAACAGTTAAGAAAGAAGCGAAATGGAGGACTAAAGTCTTGACGCCACATCCGGTTTGTTTTCGTAGCAACAGCGGGGGCCAAGTCTAAACAAACAGTACGTTTGGTAGAAGAGAGGTACAAAATCAGTTGTGGAAGGAACGTCTGTTCCCCCTCCTCCTCCTTGAAGTATTCTTTATTTCGGGGACGAGTGGAAACTAATTGAAAGAGGAGAAAATGCTGTCGTGGACAATCATCTACTTCTGCTTATACACTATCATATTTAATGTAGATTCCATGGAAAATGCAAGTTAGTAGCAACAATAAATACATGAAGTTCAGGTGAGAAAATAATTTTTAATCCGGTACACGTTAAAAACTACTATTATATTTTCGGCATCCTGATTTACGCTGTTTCTTGTATATCAATTTGGGCTTTTCGTCATAGTGCAAGGATTTCGTGTTGGCACTAGTGTGTGTTTTCTTGAGTGTTCGTCCTTAACTACAATCGAATCGGTAACTTCAGTTTGGGCTTCTTAGTTATGATCACCCCTTTTATTTAATCAATGACTCAGGAATCTAAGATGAATTATCCTTTTGATTACATCAACATATTTAAAAAAATGCGTTAGAGTTGTTTACTTAATAGTTTGCTTCTTATTTTCCTTTTCCGGTTTTCGTTCTTTGGAAACAGAAAAGGCGACATGCATCTTCTTCCTTGTAATGATAACAATCTGACACGGATCACATAACCACAATAAATTGTTGAATATCGAAGGAACACCACAATATTACTGCTAACATCTGTTTGTTTAGATTGTAGCATGGTAGGTTATCATGGCGACCTATCGGATATGACCTAAGACTAAATCATCCATAGCGACGAGGTCGACTCCATCGCGCTGCACGAGCAAGTAATCAGGGGCGGAGTTGTTCCCTCTTGGCCAAACTATAGCTTGAGAAGGGACGTGGAAGAATAGTTCACAACACTGCGCACCTTGCCCAGCACTACAAGTCAGGAAAGGAATGCGATATACAAGACCCTGAATGAGACTTCAAAAACCTGACTTGAATTTGGTTCAGTTCACCAAAACAGCACCCAAGTACACCAAGCCACTAGCCAATTTGGTTGAGTTCAACAAAGCAGCAGAACTGGTGTGTGTGTGCGAATGACACAAGACCCACCGATAACCGCATATAAGAGATCGAAGTACTTGAAACACTACCTAACACATACAACCTTCTGTCACCGACGATGTACAAGATTTAACTATGGAAGAACTCAACATAGTGGAACTGTCTTAAAAGTAAGCCAAAAAACATAACCAGTAAAAAGAAAACTGTCCCTGACAAACATGAAAACCATTAAATTAAGTAACTGAAGAATGGTTTTAAAGAACTGACAGAATCTGGACACCATCAAAGAAACCGACAGAATAATGAGCCAATCTCAATACCAAAAAGGGAAAATGAGGAAATTAATGTATGAAAGATGAAGGAGCAGAAATCTGAGGCAGAAACCGAAGGATGAACGCAAAATTAAATAATTCAAAAACTAATGAAAATAATTAAAAAAGAATATAAATTCTAGGACCAATCAGGGAAATAAATTGATTCTGAAATTAGATTTGAAAGGGGAACTAATAAACTCGTACAACAATCTTCTAATGTAGCTCATAAGAAGCTACTTAGCGAAAATGTGCACATAATGTAGTACACATACACACATAACAGATTAAAGCCTATTGTTTTTATAGTAAACTGACACTTGACGGAAAGTGTACAGATAATATACACGAAGTGTATACATTCCCTCACATGCGAAAACAAAAAAAAAAGTCCTAGAGATCAAGCAACACAGTAAATTTACAGCCTTACAGAGAACCCGTATTTACGTACGTGGGAGGTTGATCGACAGAGACGCTTCACTCGAGTTAATTCAAAACTCTTAAATAATCACTATTGTAATTATAGTCACTTTTGTTCAAACAATAGTTCAATAAAATTCATTCATCGTTGTCACTGTTAATCAGAAATCAGAGTTAGTTTCAATTGAGTATTACCTTATTGCTATCCCCAAGTTTATCCTCAGTCCAACCTATTTACGTTATAATACATACATAGCCACACCCAGCAATTCAAAATGGTTCTGAAAAGACAATGTGTCACCACAGGCAAATAATCGACCTGAACACGGATGCATCCGAATAGTCCCTCGGACTTTCCGCTCTTCCGTGCTTATTTCACATTTCCATGACTCGAGATTCTGATATATATTACGTATCAACAGTGCCACACATGTTGGAAAGATTACATTTCTTCTTTACATGTAACATATTCTGAGAGATAAATTAAGAATTTACCAAAAATAGTAATATGGTGAAAAATAACAACACTTTATTAAATTAAAGTTGTCAACTACCGTATCATTTTAGGATAAATTAGGAAAACTCAAATTTCCAGTCAGTGCAGAAGTTTCTGAATTTGCTTGAATTGGAAATATAAAAAAAATATTCCTTTTGCACTAATATATTGACTTCGCGAATTAGGTAGGATAGGAGAGATGCAAATGAAAATTAATTGAGTGTGTTTTAAACTAGTATCTTGTGAAAGATTTGCAGGCCAAAACTGGACAACCTGACTCAATAAAGGAGAAAACAGTATAAGGAAGAATTTATCACTATGTACGCTCCGACAGAAATAATGGAATAAAAGCAGCTGCAATATGAGGGCCATGCAACTCGAATTGGGAAAACAAAGATGATATTCTACTGAAGTTCGGAATCCGGGGTAACGGAGAAGATCGAACGTCGTTGATAAATTGCAACATCATTATTATTTCACCGATGAAAGAATCAAAGTGTGAAGTTTGCTACACTTACCTTGGTTTCGTGTACATCTCAGTTTGATTTCATAGGCTTACTTCAGGTGTTAATAGAATGTAAAATCTGCTGGGCACATGACTCGCTTATTGATCACCATATTGGATTCAAAATGACGGAAGTTCTTATTCTACAATTGTAAGTTTCTCAGTAATTTTTCATCCGATTTGAACGCTTTCTATAAATGCAAGGTCGTAAATAAATCTAAACCTTTGTTTATTATACGTTTTGCGCATAATGGGCCAATCAGATATTTGTAGCAATATATATTAGGGATCCGACCGGGGTAGACGCACAATGTCCAATCCATACGTTCACGTCGTGGGGCCTGTTAGTACCCAAGCAACTGCTTGGCGAACGAATATGGATGGGCTGCTCACTAACCCACATTATCAGACAGCGTGGTGAGTCAAATGTCAGCACCCCTCCTTTCTTTACACATGATGGTACAAGTAACGAAACAGCCTCGGAGGACCTCATTGCCAGGGGGATGGAATGCAGCTGGCAACGGCAGCGTTCCGTCCTGCAGGAAGGCAAACTTGCAGGAGAGGACAAATTAGAAGAATTGCAGAATGAACTTAAGAGGATTAAGTGGGACATCATAGGACATTCAGAAGTGTGGAGGAAGAATGAAGAACAGTTGGAACTACCATCAGGACACACGTTCTACTTTAAAGGAACAAAAAATGGAAAACCGACAGGCGTTGGCTTTATAACTAATAAAGACCTGAAGACACGGATCTCAGAAATTAAAGGAATTTCATATAGAAATAAAGATAAACAAGAGATACAGTATGGAAATTATACAAGTGTATGCTCCAACAACCTCACACCCGGAGAAGGAACTCGAAGACCTATACGAGGAGATAAAGAAGATTTTGGATAGTAGCAAATCGCATTACAAAATTGTATTGGGAGACTTCATTGCAAAAGTAGGAAACAAACAGATCAGTGACAAGAAAGTGGAAAACTTTGGATTTGGCAAAAGAAACAAGAGAGGAGAGAAGTAAGTGGAATTCTCAGAAGCCAACAGACTGTTGATTTCCAATACATTTTTCAAGAAACCGTCCCAGAGGAAGTGGACATGGAAAGGCCCAAATGGGACCAAAAATGAAATAGACACGTTCTATCGAATAACAGGGAAATTCTGCAGGACGTGTCTGTTCTGAACAGTTTCAAAGTCTCTAGTGATCATAGGATGGTGAGATGTAAGCTGAAACTAAATCCTAGACTTGAGAGAAAGAAGCTTATCAGAGGAAAAACCGCCACTTTTAGATCTGGAAAATCTAGGAAATCACAGACAGACATTCGGGATGGAAGTAAGAAACAGGTTCAGCGACCTGGAAAAGTTAGAGGATGAAGAAGACATCAACAGCAGAAATAAAATACTGACTGAGATAATAAGAGAGACAGCCAAGGAAATAGCAGGCACCAGAAAGAAAAAAGAGAGCAAAATCTCAGAAGAAACTAAACTCTTGATGAAGAAAAGAAGGGAAATGAAAGAAGAGAAAAATTACATAAAAAAAGATTGAATACATAGAACTAAATAAAACCGTAAGGAAGAAAATAAGAGAGGATGTACGAAGATATAAAGAAAATCTTGCTAGAAATACAATCGAGGAAAACAATAGCTTGAAGAAAGCCAAACAGCAGCTCATGATAAGGAAAGGCAAATAATTGCAATTAAGAGACCAGACGGGAACGTAACACGAAATAAAGAAGAAATTATAAACGTATTTGAAAATTTCTTCAGAGAATTGTACTACTCCGAAGAAGAACTAGGACATGAAGACTCAGAAGAAAACGATGTAGAAGTCCCAGACGCAATGAAAGAAGAAGTGGATAAAGTACTTCGAGGGATGAAGAGCAGGAAGACGACAGTAGAAGATGGACTCACAGCAGAGATGTTTAAATGGGGAGGTGAAAAAATGAAAGA
Organism: Lepisma saccharinum; assembly: GCA_022664845.1. Classification (NCBI taxonomy): domain Eukaryota; kingdom Metazoa; phylum Arthropoda; class Insecta; order Zygentoma; family Lepismatidae; genus Lepisma; species Lepisma saccharinum. The sequence continues at coordinate 74,297 of JAGDQP010002813.1, forward strand.
GGAACTTGCTAAATTATTCTCAATGTGCCTGAGGAAGAGAGAAATACCCTCAAGTTGGAATAATGCTGTTATCATTTTGTTGTACAAGGAAGGGGACAAAGAACGCGTGGAAAACTACAGACCAATTTGTTTACTGTCAGTTCTACACAAAATGTTCACCACAGTTATTTTTAATCCTATTGAACGAGACTTAGATTTTTACCAGGGAAGGGAACAAGCCGGATTTCGTCGTGGATTTAGCGCAATGGACCACATACAAACATTGCATGAAGTTATGGAAAGGACTAATGAATATGAATTTCCACTATGTTTGGGATTCATAGATCTTGAAAAATCTTTCGATTCGGTCTCCTTGGCAGCTGTACTTAAATCACTTGAATATCAAGGCATCGAAAGTGCATACATCAAGTTACTGCGAAACATTTAGTCGACTGCCATGTCTGTCATTAGACTACATCAAGAAATTGAAAAATTTAAAGTTGGAAATGGGGTAAGGCAAGGATATTAATTTCTCCAAAACTGTTTTCTGCGGTCCTGGAGAGAGTGTTCCAAAATTTAAACTGGGATGAAACTGGAATTAAAATGAATGGCAAATATCTTCATCACCTACGGGTCGCTGACGATATAGTCCTGTTTGCTTCAAGTACAGAATGGAAGAACTGAGTAACGAGAGTTCGAAAATAGACCTTAAAATGAACTTAAATAAAACAAAAGTAATGTACAATCAACATGCTGCAAGGAATAAGGTAAAAATTAACGGAGAGACAATAGGCATAGTTGATAAGTATGTTTACCTAGGCCAGCTCAAAACATCGAATGCTAAGTTGACTCATGAAATAAATAGATGTAAAATGGCGTGGAGTTCGTTTGGAAAACTACACTTTATTTTCAAAAGCAAACTACCAATGTTTTTGATGCGTAAAGTTTATAATCAATGTGTCTTACCCGTGATGATGTGCGGCTGCGAAACTTGGACATTGAATGCGCAAACGACACAAAGATTGAGAGTCACACAAAGAGCAATGGAGAGATGCATGCTATTAATAACCAGGAGGGACAGGAAGACAAATGAATGAATTCGCGCAAGACAAACAAAGGTAGAGGATTAATCAAGACTGCGAAGAAGATGAAGTGGAGATGGGCTGGTCATATAGCTACACGAACATATGGAAGGTAGACGACAAATGTACTACATTGGATTCCTAGAGAAAAGAAACGACCGAGACAGCATCCAAATGTAAGATGAGTAGATGAAATCAAGCGTTTTTCAGGAGCTACATGGATGAAGATAGCAGCAGACCGAGATATGTGGAAAGAAAAGGGGGAAAGCCGTCATCCATCAGTGGATAGAAATGGCTGATTATGATGATAATTTTGAAATATAAAATAGTATTTTATTTCTTTGTGGTTTCTGAACCAGCATTAAAAGGAGTTTAGAAACGCTATATAAAAGCTAATTAGCATTTTAGCGGATGAATATATCTTTCAAATGCCCTGCGCTCAACATTTTTTTTTTTTCATTTTGAAGAATTCATCATTATTATTATTAATATTATTAAAGATTTTCACTACAGCTGTAAATTCTTTGATAAACAATTTTATACTAAACATAACCGTTTTAAATGTAATCGAAAGCCAATTTTTGTGAGCTTCTTTCGGGAATGTTTGGATTTGGTTGTCAAGTCAACTTTTTGAGAAAACCATAAGCAATTTTATATCTTAAAATCTTTGAGTAGAAAATGTGTACTTTAAATTCAGCTGATGTGGAATGCAATGACCGAACTTTGTGATGGAATTGAGCTATTTGAGCTCTTTCAGTTGTCGTCCTGTGTACTCGGAAGATTTCTACTAATTCGTTTACTGGTAGATTCGTATTATTTCGTGTGACTTGGTCGTGATCATCTTCGGAAAACACTCATGGATGTCCATATCGTGGTAGATTTTAGCAGCTTCTTTATCCGTCCCTGCAATTTCGAAACCACTCGTATGTACCAACTGGATATTCACCACACTCTCGTTTGATGTTAGGACATGCTGCAGATGCATTACTGCCTGTATCTAACTCAAAATGTAACCAGTGTCTCGTGTGTTTCTCATCGATCACTATTAAACCAACACGATCTGTTGGTTCACACTCACTGCAGGTGTTACTCTAAGGTTCCTCAGATTAGGTGTCCATCAATTCACGTATGCGCAGCGCCATGAATGAAATCAGTACTCAGCTAACATGTGACATATCAAAACAGGAATAATTTTGCACTTACACAATACTTATGAGATTAAACAGTTATGCCACTATATAGCAACCATCACTTTCTTTGATCTGCTCTTCAACGAAAGTAGAACCACTAAATTCCACAAGGAAGTTGTTTTATTTTTCTAGTTTTCACGTCTTATTTGTTATAACAAACTTAGACATGCACATTCAAAGTTATATAGAAGGACAACTATATGTGAATTACGAGCAGAGGCGTCATTTAGGGAGGGCAGGCTGGGGCAATTGTCCCCCATTCCCTGAGTTATAAAATATGGACGCACTAAAATGTAAAAGAAAAATTTAATCGGCATAAAAACACTGAAAAGTAAAGAAAAACAAAATATTTTTTTCAATTTCGATATTTTTAGCAGTTCGGAACTAAAATTATAACTAAAATAAGCACTTGTAAGGCAGTAGGCAATGTGAATTAACTAACTAATTAACTCGATGGCTTATGGAACTTGCAAGTTCATCGCCACAGTAACAAACGTTCGCCATTGAATTTTATCCTGGACAATATCTACCCAGTTTTCATCACGAACACATACTTCTCGAAGATCTCTTCTAATATGGTCCTCCTAACGACGTCTAGGTCTTCCCAATGGTCTCCTTCCATCTGGCATTCCAACCAGGATAGAATATAATCTTCGTTTTTTTTCCATCCGATCTACATGGCCTGCCCACCTTAGTCGTCGCGGTTTCATTATTTTTACATCTGATGAATCGTACAGTCCGTGGAGTTCTTCATTATGCAGTCTCCTCCACTCACCAGTCATCTCGTCGCGTTTCGGCCCGTATATCTTTCTCAAAACCTTATTTTCAAATACACGTAATTTATGTTCATCTGCTAGGGTCGTACTTCAACTTTCCCGACCGTAAAGTATTACCGGCAAACTAACCGTTCTGTATATTTTCAATTTCAGTTTCCTTGATGTTAATTTTAGAAGTGTTTGTACTGAATAGAAATATGCGTTCCCCGATACTAAGCAACTTTTTATTTCTTCCATGACCTCATTTTTGCTTGTTACGTATGCTCCCAAGTATTTCAATTTGTTTACTTTATCGATTAACTCATCCCTAATTCTTATGTTTTTACTTCCTTCATTGCTTATGTTTCGGCTTATGTATTTTGTTTTATCTGTTTACCTGTAGACCTATCTCATCACACGCTTCCACTAGGACATCGGTGTTTCTTTGTAGTACATCTATATCGTCCCCTATTAAATCTACATCATCTGCGTACACGAACAGTTGATTCAAACCATTTAATGACAGTCCCTTTCTGTCCTCATGTATATAAGAGGAACGCAAAATAAATATTCCTGATGACTTGTTTCAGCATTCTCAACAATTCGGAGAACCTTGAACATGTAACATGCAATAATTATAATGGCTAAATTTAACTACAATGTATAAAACATAGTATTTAGTAATAAATATACACAAAATGTTCACCAAAGGTCTTCGGAATCATATTGAACGAGATTGATATTTACCAAGGAAAGAAAACAAGCACGATTCTGTTGTGAATTATAGCATGAATGGACCACATTATATTTTCATTATTGCAAAAGGCCCACATAACTGTGTTGTACTATAAGAAAATAAATAAATTGTGCTTTCCATGGTACTCTGAGTAAGAATGAATACTTACCTCGGAGGATTTGACGCCGTATGTTCCTTCCATAATGAACGTCATCATTGACATATCTTTGTACGGTGTTCTACAAATTACTTCAGGAAAGTTGTCTGATATCGGCTGTCTCTGCGGTGGCTACATCTGGAATCAAATCGAAAGAGAAAATTACAGTGAAGAATACAAACTTTGATGGGTAACACAAAATCACAATATGTCAAATAGATGTTTCATTGTAGAAAAGTGATTTTTAATCTACAATTTGCGTTCTGTTGTCCAGATAAATTGATCCAAAACGCCGCTAATCTGTTAAAACCTGTGAATTTTGCTGTAGCTATATTTTAATATATTTAAGAATCTTCATCTGCTAAAGGGTGATAATATTTAGTTTATTTTATTAGTTTGTTGGTATCCTTGTAGTGGTGATCTCATTGATAGTATCATGTGAGCAGGGCTCTGATATGAGTTGATAGCTGTGTAGTGTGTAATATACGAACTTCTATATAATGACACTAGATGACACACACTACAGGATTCGAGCCATGTGTAAAGCTTAAGTACTTTTGGTCCTCCATGAAATCAATTGGTTATCATTTTAAGACGCTTAATATTAGTTAATAAAATTTGCGTCTATAATTAACTTTTACGTTGAGCTTCTCCGCTTAATTCAGAAACAGTTAGCAGCTTTCTGATAAAACTTTTTTTTTCTGTGCACCAAGGTTGTTTGGTGGCGTAGCATATACACCACTGGTGGTGGAATGAATACTTCTATTTGCATTTATATTTGCGATAGAGACGAAAATGAAAATTTTATTTTAAGAAGAATGTTAATTACAATTATAGACTATTATTTAAACTCCCAATTTTGAATAGTCCACTTTACCCGGTAAAGACGTGTGGTGTGGGGTGTCATTTTATTTCAGTTTTGTCCAATTTACGAAATCAGAAACCTGGAAATCAATTTTTATTTGGAAGATTTAAATTTTAAATAGGTCTTTGTGTTGAAGACGCTGCTGCCCTCCCTAATTACCCGACAGTCATAAATTATACCCCGTTGGAAAACTCATAAGACACAAATTAGAACGGTATATACTATATTTCAATTGTGCTTCATATTTAGGAGAACAAGAAGAAGAAGAAACCAGAAAAATCCTATTTTTTTTATAATTCACAGACAGTTGGCAGCACTTACACTTACCGTATGCTTACAAAAACTGTCCAGTGTATATCCTAGGCATTCTCGCCAAACATATGAAACAATCAAAAAGCTTGGTGCCATACAGCACAAGAATAAATCGGAGAAACCAAACATCGCCTTTAACATTGGACTAATGAGGAAATTTCCCCCTTCCAAAGCAGATATTCCCGCCAAAAACTACGAAAGTTACGAAAATTGAATTCCGGGTTCCCATTGTCGTTCCCGTATGTTAAAATTTATTTAGATATTATCGAGTTTTGTTATTCTGCTACTACCAGAGAACTTTACGGTACAAACTGAGTAGATCTCACCAATCCTTTTACAGAAATTAAAAATCCATACATGATACATGTGTTGTTTTTCGTTTTCACACATTATATGATATACAAGCAAGGTTTTCTTACACAACATTCCTACTAACTACCAATACCAGGCTTTGACAAGTGGAATGAGAGTTATATTTATTTCAGTTTTCACGTTATTTAGAAATCGAAGTTCTAACGCTTTTTCTACGAATGATTTTTTTAGCTTCATCTTTTGTGGTGTCTACTGAAATGAGCTGGGCAAATAGATCATATGAATAACACAGTGTCGTAAAGACTGGGAGGCACCTCCCTCGGGCGGCAAATTTTGGGGTATTCTAAACTATATATAAAAGATAATGCTCCATCTGTACACCTGAAATAAACATTTACCAGGTTGAAAAAGACGTTCGTTTTTCTTTCATTACAAATCAAGGCAATTCGAATTTTCATTTTTTTTTTTTTTTTTGCAAAATTCATAAAAACTGGTAAGTGGTAAGCACATTACGTATTACGAACATTTTGTCAATTCCTACAAATATAATAAAATTAAAGGAAATAACATTCCAACAAAACTTGAGGAGATATTTTATATGAATGTCTCGGGCGCCGAGATACGTCACAACGGCTCTGGAATAAAACAATTTTCCATTGAAACTCATGTCGTCAGAACTTGAACCTAAACAATTGCTTTAAATCAGACTTGTCAACCTCGAGAAGTGTCAATGCGTGAGGTGTGCCAACCTGGAAGGGGGAAAAGAACTGATGAAGTTCGAAATAAGAAAAGGAATTCACCGTTTCAAACTAAAAGCCTATTTTAGCTTTGTTTGATTGAGAAACTTTATAACCAATCAGATTCTTTTTATTGAGCTTAAAAAATGGACTTGGATTTAAAACCAGTATTATAATTTTAATGTTAAGTTCGATGTTTAACCTATCGAATGACGGAAATATTCAATGGATGACAACGGGCGTCGACAGGAATTTTCCCAACCTCAGTAGCACGTGTTTTCAACGTTGATTTTAGGTTCATTTCGTAAACGTTTAGTTTTAAATCATATTTCAACAAAGACGTCATTGCGTTGATAAGACGTTAATACAACCGGTACTCAATATGTTATTTTCGCCTATGGTATAATATAGTTTGTTTAATGTATTTCTTACTAATGTTATGTCAGAAAATATAATTGAAAACTGATTGAATGACACGAACTAGTTTTGACGTTCTCATGTGTACGTTGAAAAGAGATTGAATTCCAAACCATATTTCAACGAAGTTATAATTTCGTTGACATGACGTTAATGTGACGTACTTCCAACTATCATTCATACTATGTCCTAGATTTGTTTTCACACTTGTATTTCTAATTTAATTGCTTAACGATGTAGATCACCCCCGCCATCTTGGTATGCACTTTCCATTGATTTACATGGGAATTGTTTTACTCGTCTTATATCTTTCAGGATTATACTCTTAACTTCTGTTTTAACCCAGTTTATCGTCATGTTCTCTTTTACTCATGCTATTTTATAAAAATGCAAAATTTTACACACGAACAGTATAATTTCTCGTTAACATATTGTGATTTATATAGCAAACTATTAATAATACATTATACTTACATATTTGAAGAAACTTCAGAAACTAAAACTATACAAGAGTCAAAATAACCACAAAGACAAATTTTTTGAAAGCAAAACTTAAATATTATACTTCCGAGAGGCATAAAATGAGTAAAACAATTCCCATGTAAATCAATGGAAAGTGCATACCAAGATGGAGGGGGTGATCTACATCGTTAAACATTATACTTAAAAGCAAATATGATGAAAATAACTATACTTCTCATGTTTTCATTTGCATGTTGAAAACACGTTGAATTTTAAACTATATTTCAACGATATTTAATTTCAACGATACAGTAAAAGAGTAGTGGCCTCTCCAGTTGGATTCTGGGATAAGTGGTGAACGCGTCAAGCTTCGAACGAGAAGAACCGAGTGTTTCTGTGTTCGAACCACACAACAGCCGCTCGGATTATTTACTGTTGGAAAATTAACACCGTATATCGTGATGAAAGCAAAATGAAACTAAATGTGTGTATACCAATAGACAGCAATCGTTCTCTGTTTTGGTCACCTAAACCCGTTTCTTCATCTTCTCAACCATTATTCAACATCGAATAAACCGTTTAATAGGCGAACATTTAGGTACATTTACCACGTTAACATAACGTTTCGGTAGTAACGTTTAATCCATGTATTTTCAACGTTTGTGTGGTACTGGGGAAGGGGGCAATAAGAGAACATATGGGGGAGTCACTGTCACAGATATGGGAGAAATTTACATATGAATCATAAAGAGAAGCAAGTTATACTCATTTATTTATTTATTACAGAGACGGTTACAGCACGTGCATTAGACTCCAGTGTACCATTTTCTTAAAATAAGATAAAATTAATTTATGGGCGTACAATTGTATTAAACATCATTTACTTGTTTGTTAGGGTTTTCCCCTTCTAGTAGCATTATCGTTTGTAATGGCAAAGCGAGAAAGTGCCCAGCAATATGGCTGTGTTTACACTTTTTGGTGTCTCAGGGCGATTGTCACTTGTTTGTATTAAATCAACACAACAAAATGTTGTTGACTTCGGTAATTCAACACAATGGATGTGCTTTTAATGCTGGTTCAACACAACATTAGTATTATCATAGTGTTGAAATAACGAAATCATACAACAAACGGTGTTAACGAAACACAATTGTGGTGGTCTTCTCGGGAAACCGAAAAGTGTTTAATTAACACAGTCAATATTGCAGTGTACCAAATTCGCTATTTATGGAAGGGTGGAAATTTCCAGGCACCTATAGATACATCCACAAAACCTTATTTCTTTCCTACTTTCTAGCGGAGAACTTGCTAATAGTTTGTTGAACGATATAAAATAATTTCAAACAAAATAAAATTGAAATCATCATAATTTTCAAATTAACTTAATCGAAGCTGAACCCAGAGCATAGTACAAAATTTGTTAACAGTGACTTCTCAGTAACGCCGAGCACTAACACATCCAACATCTTTGAATAGTCAGGATCATCAGATGCCTGGCACGTTAGAGTAAGTCGTTCATTACAATAGAAATTAATGTGGTGTGATAATTTCAATGAGTATTAATTAGATAATTTGAAGTTACAAACACCGAGATGGAATAACATTATTAGACATAGGGGACTTTCAATAATTCAGGCAAATATAAAATGGTGAGTAATAGCACTTTTATTAAGTCTTGTGTTGTATGTCGAAGATTACAAAATTAACATATTTTCACAAACATTAACAGAGTAGACCATCCCCGCTATCTTGGTACGCTCTTTCCGTTGGTTTACATGGGAAATGTTTTACTCGTCTTATATCTCTCAGAAGCGTAATTTTTAACTCCTGTTTTTGCCTAGTTTCTCGTCATGTTATCTTGGAATTGTGCTATTTTGTAGAAATGCTATATTTTACACACGAACAGCGTAATTTCCCCTTGACATACTGTGATTTATATAGCAAACTATTAATAATATGCTACTCGTGCTTACTTGTATATAAATGCGCGTGTGTGTGAAAGCGAGAGAGAGGGGGGGGGAGAGATATACTTTTTCTTTACTGACTTTCTAGAAGAACTGCTTCAGCTTCAAAAAACAGAGTACGTTCACAAGAAATAAAACTTACACAACAGTACAATAATGGAATTCGTGTTTTTACTTTCAATGTTTTCACGTAGTTTGTTTGGTGGGTATAAAATGCCATATTTAGGATTATTTACATTGAAATAATTATGGTTGAGGAAATCTAACGGGAGAATTCTAAATAGCTTCTTATGGAATACATGCAGTGAAAAACATAAAAAAAAACTTACATCAAATAATTATATGGAAATAGAATAGTATTTGGTATAAAATCTGAAATCCGGGGGAGCCAAACGCCCTCCCATTGCTCCTCCCTGCCGACGCCCTTGTTGACAACTAATTTACTAAATGGTAATTATTAGTGTTAATGGGGAACACCTGTGCTAGAATGTGATATACTAGTGGTTTGCATGTAGAAATGTTCAGATAACAATGTCAACTATATGACAAGCATTGTCGCGCTGATGCATTTACATGTCAGTATTTTGATATTGATTCAATAATCCAGCTGTCTTATCTGTCGGACAAGTTATTTCTATGAATATGTCTGACTTACTACTGTTCAATTTTGATCATTCAAATTATGAAGGGTATATTAGCACTGGAAGTAAATGTTCACTGTGTTGGATTTCAATGAACCCACGAAAGCATATATACCGTAGATAGTATACGTTGATAACAAAGGTTCTGGAATATTTATTAAATTCTACGAGGTAAGCAAACAATATGTACTACTGATGACTTCTAGGTACATTGTTTAATTGCACAGCGTAAACAAAGGAATAAATGATATACCATTCTTTATGGTACAAGACCTGTGAAGGGAAATGCAACAAGAATATTGGATTCAAGTAAGCAAGTAAAACAGTAGAACAAAATGGAAGGCAACAGTTGAAGAGAAAGAAGTTTATGTGACAAAGTATGTTGATGAGGTAATCAGGACTAAAAAAGATAGTTGTTGATATATATACAAACTCGTTTCTCTCCGTGTCCTATATCTATTGGAACTTGGAAGAATCTCACCTCGACGTTTCGCTAAGACATTCTCAGGATAAATGTGGTATCTAAAGTCACGGATAAAATCATCTTGCATGCTTAAGAAGAAAATGTAATGGCTTTGACTAATAGTTTAAAGTAGAATCTGTAACTTTGGCTTCAATTGTCCTCGTTAAGGCAGACTCATGTAGAGTAGCCAACGAAGAAGAAATAAACAAACAAACAATCCTTTTAGGAGGCCTCCTAGGAGGTGGCAACATTCTTGAAATATGAATTACAAAATTATAGTCATATAAAAATGCAACAAAGTTTAAATGATCAAGAAGTTTCAATTGTTTTAGTTTGAATTTACTCACTTTGAAATGCTGGCAGTTAAATCTTAACAATGGAAACGGATGAAAATTTTCAAATGTTGAAATTTAAACAAGAGTACGCCCTACACTGTTATAAAAATGAGGACGTTCTTTGATATATAAAGTAATGTTACATATAAAGAAACGTTTTTAGAGCGCAGAAAGAGGAAACTGTTTCTTATCGTAATCAAACAGGCAATTCTGGTCAAGGGTTTGCTGTCGCCATTTTGATCACGTATGTTGGCAGAAATGAGATGTATTGTCAGTGAATGTGGACTGAGATAGCTAATGTGTCTGAACATTTTTTACAGTGTGATTTCATTTGAAATTTTTCTTTACAATTTTATAACCTATGAAAATGTTAAACTATTCCTAAAACAAAAAAATAATAACAAAGGTTACTTTTTAAATGAAAAATAAATTGGAGATCAAAAAGCTGTGGTAAGTTTATACACTTACCTAGCAGTAGTCATTTTCTCCTATTCTCCCAGATGACAACCAGACGTTGCGTTGGCTGGTCCATGATTTAACATTAAAACTAGAATTCCATTTTGGGTTTTCTTTGTTAGCTCCAGCAATCGTTTTCGTCTTGATTCCTTCTTCTGTTATACGCAAAATTAAAGAAAACAGAGTTAGAAAGGTGAAAGTGACATAGGAAGAGGGTTACTTTACTATGTAAAGAGAAAAAGGTTAAAAGATGGTGGTTTAAATTCTCTTTAAATAAATTTGTGTTTCATGTACTGAACGATTATTCTTGAACAGAATAATTTCTAATATACTGATACGAGCATAATACAAACCCATACGTATATCGATTGCAATACCTGTGACAGTTTTATATGATACTCCCCTTATTAGTATATGCAGCAGAACTTGCAACACTAATACTACTATATAATGTATGGAGAAAGCATAAAAAGCCGAAGGTAAAATAACATCTGTTCCACCAAGCACTTCAGAAGAGAGTGGAATTTGCCCACCTTGTTGTCTAAAATAATTTAAATTCATAATTTCGGAACGTATTTTATATTATGAAGCCCTGGTTCAATGTTTCCTGCCCCTATAAACATTTCAATGCTCATCTTATTTACTTTCGTTTCGTTACAATCTAGAAAATATATAGAGGAGACCCGGGCTAGTTGGCAAGTGGGTTAGTTAAACTAGTCCCCATAACATTTTAATTTCAAGATTGGCAATGGTGAACATTTCAACGTTGAAACATCAATATTAGATCTATCAACTGAAAATTTAATGGAGAAGTAACAAACTCATGTTCATCAACAAAACAAAAGTAATTGTTTCGAGTGACTTCAAATAAGTTTTCCTCGCCATTGTTTTTTTTGGTGTCATTTAAACTACATCTAGTGTTTTCAAAAACCAGGCGACACAGGTAGTGATACGCAAGACCTTTTCTCAAGATGTGATGCCTTTCTATGGATGGCTTAATACCTTTGTAACCGAGAATTTTTGGTCTCTAAACCGATTGTAATTGTACCGACATGTGTTTGTGACTATGAATTTGAATTTAATTACGGCTTTTAGATAACTTAGAAGGGAAGAAAGAGGTGTTGGAATGAAGTCGGCCAGGGCATATTCTGCCAAGATTTAGGAAAAACCCTGGAAAACTAATCAGGTTGACCGGCCACTAAGCCAACGCTCTGGTAACTGAGTTGCAACTCCTTGGTTTTATTTCTATGGCAAGACGTTAACAGATGCTCATATTTCGCTCCATGATTATTGTGTGTAAGATTGTATGTATGCAGTTTCTACCAACTTTACGGTACGACTTTTTAACTGAGCCTGATCTGTGTTGTTGTGCTGGGCGAGGGTGACATTCATCAGAATAACTGAAAGTTTTATGAATTAGGGATCGATAATAATAATAATAATAATAACCTTCGTGCCTTCTCGATATCGTTAGAACCTTATATAAAATTAAAGTCTGACATACGTGAATAATCTAATGAGAAACAGAATTTTCAAGTATTATACTTTCGAGTAGGAATTATTTAATCAGACACAAACGTATCATTGATTTTAAAATTAAAGAAATCCTCAAGATTTCCTAGGTATCTTTCATCTAACAAAGAATGATTGGTGTGATTTATCATAGATGTTATGTTTCACTCAAACGGCTCTCCAGAAATTTTATCTGCAATTACATTGGGAGATTTAAATTAGGCCGTGTCTAGTTCTTTCTTGAATGTTGATCGAGAAAAGTCATTATTAGACAGATAAATTATCAGAAAAATGAAAAATTCCGTTATCTTTTAAGCATAAACAGATCTTCAAACCGAGAATAGAGATTTAGGTAAGTTCAATCTTTAAGAAAATATACCTAAAAATGATGAAAACAATTTGAATTATGGAACTCCTTCATGTCGATGCTACTTTGCAGCTATCTCGTATATACAATATATTATAGATAAAAGTATCTTCAAAGTACCATCTATGTTTCTTCTACTCATCATTATCAAGTACTCGTGGGTTCCAAGCGAAAGAAAGACACTTCTGAAGACCTATCACATGCAGAAGGCAAATATTATAAATAGGTCTCAAACTAGTATACGGTACAGACCTGTCAATAAATATTGTTCTGGATATAGTACAATAGCAAATTTGTATGTTTGTCACTAACATAAGTTATTATAAGCGTACATGAAAATCGAATTGCACGTTCCCACGAGATAAAGATTTTATACCAAAAATGTTTATTTTGGTCAAACGTTATCCTTATAGAATTCGAGATCAAATTATCACCAACTTAAGGAACAAAAGCAAATGTTTTATTTAAAAAAAAACAAGTAACGAAACGAACATATTATAATGCTGCTTACGACTCTGAAATGTTCCATCCAATGGAGCTGAACATCTTTACTATTTTCCACATTCACCGAAGATTCAGATTATCGATGATGAAGCAGTACAAGACGTCACATCATGAACGGGCACCATTATTATTGTATTTAGAAAACGTCAGTGTTGGTTTTCTGCAAGCTAAAAATAAGAAAACAAACTTCACAGTATACGAAAACAAAGTCATTTTGATTATTATGATAACATACAGGTGTTAAAGAAAGAACACGAGAGTGTGCATTTAAAGGAAAACAAATTAAAAGAAATTAATACTTAGAACATAGGGTAGATTCTATGGCAAGGTACTGAAATGCGTACATTCTTTATAGAATTATGGAGAAAGCTAACATCATGAAAAGAAAACTGTCAGCTTTAGTCTGTCCGGTTTTAAAAAGGAGTGCATAAATCTGATCCCAAATCTTGCCTCGTGAAATTTTAACAAGTAAAAAGCTAAACCAATAGAGGGGACATGCATTGGTTTTTCAGAGTCAACAGATTAGAAACTTCGGAGAAATAGAAATTCACAAACCCAAATATTAAATGTTTCGCCCTACCTGTTTCAATTACAAAAGAGGATACTAGATGTTCTTAGATCCGTTAAAATGAGAATCAATTGAAACGTTTAAGAGAATTCACAAGAGATAGATGTCAATTTCGCCTCTAAATTGCGTAACGTTTGATCTTATATATTGATAATATTTCTATAATAATTAAAGTTAATAAGATGTACGTTAAACCACAAAAATATGAAAAGTACAGATTAACATAAAGTCTCACTTTGTATATTCAGGACTCTGTCATATTGACAATATATTAATCAAAGTATGTCATGTTACGCTCGAAAAATAGCTAATATAGTAAACTGAAAACCCTCTAATATTTTCTCCTAGTTTATCCATTACACACACAGAGATAAATTTCAATGTTTTATTTTTTTACTTTCGTATTATGTATGAGTAAATAGATTGAACGTGTAATATATGACATTTATTTGATCGTAACGTAACTATTTGCAGTACGATTAAAAGGTTAAAATACATGATTTAATCCAGTTTGAGTAAAAGTAATATGGAAAATGCATCAAATGTCGAGAATCCTCTACAGTAGTTGACAAGCTGACGAAGATGTACCCAAAAATGATTCTCCTTTTTTATGGATATCGTTCAAGCTCAAACTGAAAAGCAGTTATTGCTTCTACTATTGAATTTTGATATTCAAATATTATTCGTGTTAAATCAACTGTTTGTTGTTTTATTGCAAAATCTAAGATCGAAAAATTTTTACACAAGAAATCAAATTAGAATGTTATCTGTGAGACGTTAGAGCCCCTCATCTACTTACACCCTCCCAATTTGACTTTACACCTCCAAACTGAAAATCCTAGCGGAATCCCTGCTAATGATGCAAGTAATGATTTTTATTATCTTGATGAACTAAAACAGTCTTGAGTATTTCGTTCCGTGTATAGTGCAATATAGAATATGTGGCTTCAACAATCTAAATACCAAATAATTACGGGAAGTAGATATTCCTTATTAATGTTTCAGAATCGAGAAGCAACTGAACTTCTATTTGAGATTCGCTGCTTCTTCGCTCTTAACGATAGCCATGTCCCGCTAGTGAATGTTTGTTTATTTGCCTTCATTGAAATTAATCAGTAAGTTTGAAGCTTAATAGATGGCAGTAAGCTTAGTAGTAATTGCGGAGTATCTATGATTTTTACGTTTAAAGAGAGTATTAAGTAATATATGCTCCTGTTAGCACTTAATAACATTTTTCAACGCTTTCAACTATTGTTTTCAAATTCTTGAACATTCTTCCTTATATTTCAATAATTCTGTAGGAATGCACAGGTAAGTGTTTAACTATTACTTTATCTTTATTTATTTATTTATTTATTTATTGACTTATTTTCCATGGCGGAGTTAAGGCCACAAATGCCTTCTCTTCCACTCAACCATGTACATACAAAATCTAAATAAGCTATCAATATTAATACTGGTATAATTGGATAATAATTAAGAAAAAGAATAAACACTAAATGACTACACATAACTACACAAAGAAAAAAAAACATAGACACAATGCACACACACACACACACACACACATGTTAACATTTTACAGAAAACTTAAGCCTGTTTACAATTTAAGGCTGATAATATATATGGATATACAACGATAATGATACTACTACTAATAAAAATAACTAAAAAAATAACACCAGAATATTTAAAAAGAGCTGTGCATTCACTCTTATCCTTTCTTTCTTTCCTTTCTTTTTTTTTCCTGTTTTTATTTCATCGCCGAGTGTGTAAAGACTAGGATTTTAATTGTAGCAGGTCTGTAATCGACTTCCTAAACGCTGAGATGGACTGTAGTTGTCGTGTTTCGAGCGGAAGATCATTCCAAGCTTGGACGGTGGAAACAGTGAACGATTTGGAATAGGAAATAGAAGAGTGATGAGGGACCGAGAGTATTGGCTTTCCCTTGACCTGGTGTTACGATCATGGTAAGAGCTAAGGGCCTGAAAGCGTTCGTGCAAGTAAGAAGGTTGCTGAAGGCGAAGTATTTTGAAGAAAAGTGTTAGTCTATGTAAGTTGCGTCTTTCATTAAGTTTTAGCATTGACAATTGTCTATAGGATGGAGTCAGGTGGTCTGAGTACTTGAGAAGGAAAATAAATCGAAGACAGGCATTTTGTACGCGCTGTAGTCGCCTGGCTAGTTCATCCTTGAGATTGGTTAGAATCACATCGCAATATTCCAGATGAGGGAATACCAGTAACTTAACTGGAATTGATTTGATATGGGTGGGCAAAACATGTTTAAGTCTAGTGAGTGAGTGTAGGGACGAGAATGCTTTCTTGCACATTGCATTGATGTGTGGTTTCCATTCTAGTCGCTCGTCTAGGATTACACCGAGGTTTTTGACTGTCGTAGAATAGGGTATAACAGTCTGGTTTAGACATACTGCTGGGAGATTATCCTTTTGCATGTACTGAGCTAGTTGGTTGGACGATATACGTATACATTTAGATTTTACTTGGTTAATTACTAACCTGTTTTTAGATGACCACTCGCTGATTTTTTGAAGATCCTCATTTAATTTGGAAATTGTGGTTTCTAGGTTTTGTGGGCGACATGAAATGTATATTTGGAAATCGTCAGCGTACAAGTGATATTTACAGTGTGAGAGGATATATGGGAGGTCAATTACATACATACAAAATAAAAGTAGTCCCAGGACACTTCCTTGGGGTACTCCATGAGTTAGGTAGCGCAGTGAGGAATTTTTACCAGCTATACTTACGAATTGTTTCCTATCGAACAAATAGTTTTTCACCCATCTAACAGCTCCCTGGGAAAAATTTAAAAAATGAGATAATTTCCGCAGTAAGATTTTGTGGTCAATTGACTGAAATGCCTTAGAAAAATCTAGAAGCGTAAGATAGGTGATCTCTCTCTTATCTAGTGCCAGCCTTATATCATCCGTGATGCATGCTAGAGCAGTAGCCGTACTGCGATATTTGCGGAATCCCGATTGAAGTGGATCCATTAAATTGTATTCTGTTAGGTGTGTCCGAATTTGGTCGCTAACAATGTATTCAAGCGCCTTTGAGAGGGCGGGAAGGATGCTGATCGGACGAAAATCGTCCACATTTAATACGTTTTGTGTTTTGGGGAATGCTAATACTTGTGCTATTTTCCAGTTAGATGGGAAAGTACCAGACATGAGGCTGAGATTGAACATATTGGTTATTGGATTTATAATATATGGTAGGATCCTTTTTATAAAAAGAATAGAAATTTGATCGTTGCCTACAGCAGATGATTTTATCCTGTATATAGCTTTTCTAACTGTTTCAGGGCCAATACATTCAAAGGAAAATTCATTTAGAGTATTTTGATGATTTGCGTTATTTGTATCAGATAAGTTGAATTTGTAAGTTTTATATTAGCGAAATGATTGTTGAGCTCATCTGGCGTGAATTTATTACTAATTTGTTCCTTTTTTCTCTTTCCTTTAATACTCAATAAATTTAGCTTGTGCCACATTTCTCTTTTGTTAGTCGTATTCTCTATTATTTGCATCGCAAAGTTTTGTTTCGATTTTCTAACTAACTGAGTGCATTTGTTTCGTAAGATCCGAAATGTTTCGAAGTGGTTCTGCATATTTTCATAGTTTCTTTTTCGGGTTCTTATGTACCTTCTGTAGGCAGCATCCCGTGCAGGCATAAGATTACGGATCTGTTCGGTTATCCAAGGACATGGGGGATGGGAGACGCGTCTAGTAAGGGGAGGGGAGTGTTTGTTTAGTATTTTCATTAATGAATCGTTTAGAAATTGTAATTGTATTAGGTAATATAACCTCAACATTTGATTAGTGTGTAGTTTCATCTTTCTTTTGTTCTGTTTATTATTTTTGTAGAGGTGGTTTTGAATGAGCCCGCCTTATTTAAGCAAATGACTAAATTCTGGAGAACACTACTAACACTTGAACGAAGCAATAGCGGCAATTGGAGCAACTTAATCGCATAAGAGTATAGAACACCTCGCTTGTAATATATAAAGGTAGCAAATAGTCCATCAACATTAATAATTGCTGAATACTATTATACGTATAGACTAACAAAATAACGGGGGGAAGGACTACTTCCCGGAGTTTCCCAAACTCAACTGTAATTATGTTGTCTTCTTCTTTCTCCTTTTAACACTGTAGAGATGGTAAGCCGAACGCCTTATATGATATGGATTGCTATTTGGAAATGTTGGTTTCGACTTAAGATCTGTATTTTTGATTGGATAATTTTAGCACTACAGCTAAATGCAAGAACAGTTAAACATATCAAAAGTAGACACGTTGTTGGATATGAAGCACAACAATAAATATTGATATTAACAAAACCAAAATACTGAAATTGACACAGAAAATATTACAACAGGGATCTTTCAGCATTCGATCGGATATGATACCCTTTACACCAGCACGGCACGGTTAATTCTCTATGCATACAGAACACTCCTAACACCTTCATAAAGAAATTAAAAACAGTTTGAGACGCACTGATAGATGACGTTTTATCGCATTGTTGTTTCTGATCAATGTGCTGGTAGAATCAAGCATTGCGAAAACTTTTTACCACTTCGAAGTGAGAAAAAGTAAATATCAATCTTGTGAGAAACTATTTTATATATACACAGCAGCCATGTTTATAGTGGATGAAAGTTCTCTCATGATCTTCATGTTTAGTAATTAGGACATCTATAGTATAGAATTATATTATCTAAATAGTTTGAACCTTCCGTAGAAAAAGAAAATTGTCAGTTTATCATAGATCCTAGGATTCGAACATTCTATGTTTATTTGAATATTCTACGTGGTTCGAACAAATTATTTCCATGAAAAACAATGAAGTTTTGAAGTTTACAGATCATAGCTTCTTTCAGCTATACGACTTTATAAACCAAGACAAAATCTTGCAATCCAAAGATGACGATACGATTGCAATCTTAAACGAAACCACTAATCTTTAATAACAATCAAAACGACTTGCTTATGATTACTGGAGTAAGTCGAAAGACTTACCTCAACTTTGTCATACTTCGCTAGTCAAAGTTCCATTTCGTTTTCTTATCTTCATGTGCAAGAAAACGATATTCTCCTTATCCACAAAATATACTGTATATGATTCCCGTGAGATTCTAAAAAAAGTGCATATTTTTAAGTCTATAACTATAAATTTAAATGTTCTTACAATTATATTTTAAATAGCGATTTACAGAACTTAAAAATATATCGGAGACTGTATTCTGGATTGCGGACAAAAAGGGTTTCTTTGGAATTCTTAACCTAACCCACTGATTTTAACAGTAAATTCTGATAGCATTATGAAGCGGACTAGGAGTTGTTTTTTCCTTGCATTTCCCTTTGATTCTTATAAGTCCCGATGTGCTAGCGTTCCGGCAGAATAATACTGACACGACATTCTGTACCTGTCTGCTGATCTACACTCCCTTCCTGTGGCTCTTGTGTTCCCGAAATTACGTAGTTATCGAAAACGCACTTTGGGTACTCCTTTAACATGTGACATGTCAGAACAGGTAAAGTTTTGCACTTGCCCAGTTTATTATAAAAATACAAAAGAATGAGTTTCTCGAAGATTTAAATACACCGTCTAATTTCTAATAACAAAATACAATGTGCCATAAATTGACGTCTACACGAACTCTTCATATGAAATGGGAGTGTGCGTAATCTTGATGCTGGTCTGTTTACATTATGTTGTGATGTTCTGTAAGTGTGTCATTTATTGAAAGGCTAAGCGTCCAATCATCTAAAGGCTAAAACCAGAAACTACAGATCAGCTTTGGGAATGCAAAGCTGGTTTCAGTGAAGACATTCAAAACGGTGATTGCTCACTGAGCACTCAATGAGCGCTCAGTGAATTTAAGTGAATTTGTCCTTTGAATGCCATTGATTGTTTCCGGTTCACTCTCAGCCGCCGCCATTTTTCCAGTCAAGAAATCTCACGCTCTATTTGAGCCGGAAGTGTTAGTATAGGCAAAATGGCTTCCCAAGCAGAAAGTTTCAGCGTTACGTACGAGTATAATAATACGTACTATGAAATATCAGCAAGTCATCAGCTGTACTTCCTGCTTCAGAATCGTAAGATGTTAGAAAAACATAGTAGTTGTATTAAATACATTTTATCTAACGTATGGTGCGCTAGAGATGCATGCATATAGGTCTATATATAGTTGTGTGTTTGCTTACACCAAAATACGGCACTGCGAGGCGAGAGAGCTGAATCGCTACTTTCGTATAAACATCACTCTGGCACCATTTTATTACAAGTGTTTAAAAGAAATATTTATTTCGTACAAATTAAATTTGTGAGCTGTTTCTAACTTGCAAAATTTAATTAGCCAGGTTGCTAGTCACATGTTTCCGCGCTTAAATTAGGTTTCGAAACTGCAAATTATATTTAAAGTTTTAGGAAACAATTTACATAAGCTACTTCCGTTATGGTGCACTTTAGGACAGCTATCTAATCTGCCGTATTTATCCTACGCTTTAATTCCCCAATACACTCATATGAATTACTAGCGGCAACAAGGAGTTCAAAAACTGCTAGTAAAAGGAGAAGGTTCTAGAATGCTGGCACAATAGCAGGAGTATCATATGTAGAGAATAATGTCACTAATTTTCAAATACTTTTGAAAAAAAATGAACACTTTTTTGACTTGGACTCTTGGAAGTGGAGGGGTCAGTGTTTTAGAACCTTGCCTTCAAGGTTTGAAATATCACCAAAATTCTTCTCTTTCTAGTTTAATGTGAGTAAAGTACAAACTTCCACGTATATGTCAGGGGATGCGCAAGGTGTTACTCCGTGTGATTTGGTTAATCATGTTCTTAATCTCAAAAGGTACAAGTAATTCGAAATTCATAATAATATAAATTCAAGTTACTAATTATGAACAAATGCATTCCTGCATAGGAAAAGTACTGGACTCATTGTTATTAGTAACCGTAATCGTCCACCTTAGGTACATTTGAAAGGTGTAGGCCACGCCTACTCACTTCTGATGGAATAAAGAAATTAATGCCTTTAGATAAAGATGGATGTATTCACCTTTCTTCCACACTAGTTTACTTTAGTTCATAATTCACAGGATCCAGTTGTGGACCATTTACATATTTACATTTCATGGCATATTTACAAGTACATTTACATATTCTTGACGCGCCATGTTTACCGCTCTTTGCGCTATATGATATTCTGTTGTTCTTCGAAGTTCACCCATGCGCTTGTATAATATTCAACTGTTCGTTGAGCATAAACCTTAACTGTCATCCGAAGGATTTCCGATCCCAGACGCTCACTAAGCGCTCAGTCCTTTGAATTCAGCCATTTTTTCTCCAAGTGTCTATGGTCCTGACTGAAATGTTCCTAGTTTTCTTTGGCCACTCCTGGTGCATGCTGGGATACATCTTTGAATTAACCTGTGAACCGATCATTGTTTAGATTCTGCACGATCAGGAGAGACAATGGTTCTGGTCTGAAATGATATAACAGTCAAGAATTGAATTGAAATATTAACTTCCTAAACGAACAAGTGAAGGTCCAAGGGTGGTGCCAATGGTTTCGTTAAAATTAGCTTCGTTGAACGACTCTGTTTAAAGGACAGCCAACGTACGCAAGCCAGAGACCACGTGCACAGAATACCAGCCTTCTAACCGTCAATTTACAGAAATACGAGGGTATTTTGTCAGTAACTGTCAAGAAGAAATCAGAATCGTTGTACAAATTAACTAATTTTTCTAAGATGTACTGGGTTTGAAACTTTTTAATGGTCTATCTAAGGCAGGAAAGGCCTAAAGCAGGCCCGTGTGCCCCATAATTTGTGAAGCCCGCGAATAGATAAAATCTATATAAGTTGTAATATGTAATAAATTTTAATTTAATAACTTACCTTTAAAATCAAGTATTTTATATTGTTCTACCAGTAGTAAAATGATTTAGTGAAGTAACTAAATATTGGTAAAGTGCAAAGTTTCAATCCGCTTTCATTGGCCACGGAGCTCAACGGTTAGAACGCTCTCCTCTAGCTTGGGGAGGTCAGTTTAAACCCTGTGGTGCCATGTGGGCGTTGTAGTGAACAAGCACCGGTGGGTTTTCCCGTTTCCTCCAACCTTCTTCATTTCACCAATCATTCCACCATTATCCATCTGGTCTGAGCCAGAGTTGCCTAATGGCCTTAAAAATAAATTCAAATTCTACCCGCTTTCGACCGAGGAAAACTTGCCAAAAGGCCTTAAGTATAAAATCAAATTTTATCTGTTTTTATATGTCACAAGTACTGTAGTACTGAATTCACAGATGGCTCTACCAGTGCATTAGTCGGTAGTAATGTAATAGGGGAAACATTAGAACAGCACAGGCAGTGAGTGTGGACGAGAAGACGGGAACAGCGTATCGTGTAGGTGTAATGGCGACCGATAAAGAGCACATTAGACACGGTTTACTTTGTGAGTTAGATAAAGGCAGTAGTGCAGCCACTGTCTGCAGTAACATTCGGCAAATGCATACTGAAGATGCCGTTGAGGATAGTATATGTCATGGGTGGTTTCGATAGCAAGATCAACCACGGTCCAGACGTCCATAAGTATTTTCAGAAGAGGATCTCGACCAAGCCATACAAAACAGTCCGAATCCAACCGTACAGAAATTAGCATACATATTCTAAGTACACAAGACAACAGTTGAAAGACGGCTTGAATTGCTGGATTGCACTACAAAGTTCGATTATTGAATTCAACATCAGCAGATTGCAACGCATCAAACCTATGTTTCCTCGGTTTCTCGGTACAAAAACGACCGGTTCTTGCGACGAATTGTATCTGCTAATGAGAACTGGGTTCTGTTCAATAACATAAAGTATCGAAGGACATATGAACCTCCTCCATCGAAATACAAATCAAGACATAAACCCAAGAATGCTCTTAAGTACGTGGTAAAGGTATCTCCGTGCGAAGTACACATGAGGGATAGCTATGGAGGTAGCGCTCCACATATTCTCGACCAACGGCAAGATATGAGAACTCCTCGCTCGACCACTTTTACCTCCCAAAGTGCACAGGAATACCAAGGATACTAGTATATGAAGGTATACCAAGGAATTTGTTAAGAGACTGAGGGCACCTCAGAGCGCCAGGAGTACTGAAGGAAAGTGTCTAGTGTCCGGGCCGGGATTTGAACCCGGGCTGCCCGATTCAAAGCCAGACACGGTACCGCATGAATCACGGTGACTGTAGTTAAGAGTGCTGGAATGCCAAAGGCATAATTCACTACCAGATCCTGGAACCTAACCAAACTATTCATGGTACACCTTTGCCTGTTAGCAGTAGGACAGATAGCAAGCAGTTTTGCGATCTACCATGATAACGCAAGTCTAATGCTGCTGTCATCACCCGTTAAAAATTGTCGTGTTTCTTTGTTGGAAGTTTTATCTCACCAGTCTTATTTTCCTTTCTTGGCCCTTACATGCTACCATCTATTTTGTCCCTTATATAGCTCACTCGCTTGGTAAGTCTTTGATGATGTGAAGGTTGCGAAAACTGCCGTACAACAGTGCTTCGACTCCAAACTTTATTACTCTTAAAGATGGCGACGGCGATTATGCACAGTCCTATGTGAATTCCACTGTATGTTGTTCCCAATTCTATGTACATCAAAAACTAGTTGAACTTCTGCAGGTACCCAATACATTATAACTATTACCTTCAATAATGTCGAATTTGTTTAAGTTCTGTCTAAAAATGTGTGGCCCGTGACGCTACCACTCATCATAATTTGGCCTTCGTATCAAAAGAAGTTGGCCACGCCTGATCTTAGGCATAGACTATTCCTGGGTGGTTTTTCTCCGACGGTTTATTAAGTTCCGAGACCTTGAGAGGGGTGAAGTGCGAAGAGTACAATCAATCAGCGATATAATCCGAGCAGCGTTGCCAGTAATGTTTGTTTTTGTTGAGACTTCCTTCTTGTTGGTCTCAGAAGTCTCCACTTTTCACAATTCCTTACAGAATGTATGTCTTTTCGTGCATACATGCAAGCAACCTTGTGTAAGCTCCCATTATTATTTTTTTATCTCCTCATCAGCATATTTATATTTTACACCCTGAAATATGGTTCAAAATAGCCTTGAGCTTAATGTTATTAGTAGCAATGTTCATTGTCAGTCAAATATTCTTTCATTTTATATATCAGTGCGGTTTAGCTATCAAAGGTTCTTTATTTTTATTTTGTATGGCCTTTAGGCATCTCTGACTCCGGCCCCAAAAGTTCTAAACCAACATACGCTGTAAAAATTGTTTCTTACCACTAATAAAAAAATGGCAAGCAAAACATCTTAGAAATAATATATGAATATTATCATTTAATTTAAAATAAGAACATACCAAAATGGAAATTGTTCAGCATATTGTTTTACCGCTACAAATGATACGACAGCCACAATATATTGCTACTTCAGCACATACAATAAATCATTATTTACAGACCGGCCAATACCCGGATTGCCGAGAGCGATTTGTGTAAAAGCTGTAACCCTTCTTTGTTTAGGGATTGTAGATACGATTTTCGTTACCTTCATCCTCAGCACACGTCATACAATAACCAGACACTGTTTAGGTTGTCTTTGACAACTTGAAATGTTGCTAAAGTATCTATCATTAAGAACACGATATTTATAGTTAAAAGCATGTATTAAAAATAATTATATCCACTACTTCCAAACATTCCTTGGAAAGCTCGGTGAAGGTGACTTACAGTTCATTAAATGATGCTGTTTATAACGCTCTCATTACCTACCTCACATTGGTTACTGAATAGTGTGATCAACCTATCATTAAGCTGCCGACTCTTCCCTCGTGTCTACAGATCTCAGAGCTCCACAAACCCGGGCTACTCCCTCATTGTATTCAAAGTCACGAGCTTGAAATCATGAATACGAGGTACAGGGTTGTACCAAACGCTGGCTGAAGAAAAACGCTTACAGACTCGCAGAGGTTAAGGCCTGCGAGGAGATGGTAAGAGTTTGTTCAAGCATATTCGGTCCCAACACTCGACAACTGCATGTAGATCAACTTTCCCTGCCATGTGTATTAAACGTAGTTGACATTTCTGTAGCCTGTCGAATAAATTTTAGAATACATGCCGGTATCTTTACATACTTGTAGCAGTATACTGGGAGTGAGGCACCAAGTTTTTATTTATTATTGTAGATTCTAACCCAATATTCACTTTGTGATCAGAAAACTACTGAGGAAATCTGAGTTAGGACAGTTGGCTTAAAAATAAGGTTCTCAACCTAATTGATTTGATTAGTATACATTCATAGCCGACTACGTTTGCCAATGCAGTGCACCGGCCAGCTAGGTAATTGTTAAAAGTGCTGCAGAGATACCAGCAATCTTGTTTACACAAAAATGGACTTAGCCTAAATCGTGATTTGATTCTGTGTTGGTAAATAAGGGGAGTATAACTGAGAAATACATATTAGTGTATTCTACTTTAATTTCATTTCATGCAATAAATCCAGACTGGACTTGAATCCGTGACCACGCGCATACAAAGGTAGCATGTTAACCTATCAGCCGATTTCTGTGAGGCTGTATTGTGCCAAGACAAAATGTCTGGCCGCTAACTTTCCATTTCTTGCCCTTAGAAGGGTGGTGGTCGAGGGAGACTATTTCTTAGACATGTGACAGATTTTGTCCATAGCACATTATGTGGTTATAAATGTCGTATTAGATTTTAGAACGACTTTATTTGAAAGTTCTAGAAGAGCTATGAATATTAATGAATGCTAATGTACGTAAAGGAATTGAAATAAATGGGAGAAAGAAAATACAGCATACTACAGAAAACTGAAAGAAGAAAGAAAAGTGTGAAGGCCCAAGTAAAGTCTTATAAGGGACCATTCTATTTTGACTATTCGATTTCGGAAAATGCTTGCTATCACCGGATTCAGTGCCCAAAGAAAAAGAGGAAAACAAGTTTGTAGCTGCAGACTGTAAACAGGGCCGGAGGTAAAGGTGTCCAAAGTTCGAATTCAGGACGCAGAAAGTGCCTATAAACACCATGTAATTTGGAAACGAGTGGAGGA
>JAGDQP010002814.1:0-45206 GCA_022664845.1 Lepisma saccharinum
CATTTTTTTTTTACTTCATTGAAAGCGAAGTAACTAAACCCTGACACATCATTCTCTTCAATACCATATTCCTTTCTATGGTTGGTTACTAGGTATTCGAAAGTAATATCCTTTCCATCATGGAGTCCGATCATTAGGAACCGACCAGATTGGAACAAGCAATGTTGATTTTGGGCACGGCTAACCTCTATTGACTGACAATACTAGATACGTCTACGACAACCTATTAACTCGAAATGAAAATACGACTGAAAAATTATCAGACCATAAATAACAAACAACTACATGAAAACGAAGATATTACAATGAATCCGCAGGATAAGCATAAAATTGTTCTAACGAATAGACGAGCTGTGTTTCATAAACATAAATCTTGATGTTTCCTTCTGATTTCAATGACGACGCGAACGAACTCTAGTTACATCTGTAGTTCATCTGTAGTTACATACACCCAACTGTAATATTCTTGTAAGCTTAGTACCAGCAAAGATACCTAATTCTGAGTTTATATTTAGTTTGTCAACTTTCAGTGTTTTGTTCTCATATATTTGAAAACACTTCCTCAATAATTCCTTATGTATTTGAAAATACATACCCTTCATTACAAAAATAGAAAGAATATCAGTAGTTTGACGTTTGTGTTTTTTTTTTTATTTTTTATGTTCAAATGTAGACATATCAGCCTCTTGAGTTTATGTAAGTTGAAATTTATGATGCTTCAATATGACATCTATAGTAGGAGCAATACCTAAAAATATATTTAATTTCTACTACAAAAAATGATAGTTAATCCTACGAAAACTATATTCATTTCATGCAGTCTACGTGATATTTTTTGTAAGAAAATATGGACAAGATTTACAATTTGTCCGAGCGTTCACAGATAAACGTAGACAAATTATATTTCAGTTCATGGAGAAACTCAATGTTTTGAGAAGTTAATTTCAATGAAGTAGCATCGATATTTTCGCTAATTCACTGTCATATCTCTTGCGCACCTTAGTTCTATGGAACTATATATTATTTCTAAAGTTCTCGTATGTTCTGTTGTTTTTTCTAACATTACTAAATTACCAAAGTACAAATTTACAGTATTGATACGCCTTGGGATCAACAAAACGTTTCCTTAGCATTATGCACACCAAAATAAGATCACGAAAATGAAAACTGCTTTAATGGGACATTCGTCATCACCGCCTATGAAAAGAGGGCGACTTGCATGTATCCATAAATAAGTGATGTTGCGGTTTAGATTACCTACACCCTTGGCAGTTGAATGACTCACCGCCGCAGTAGATCGTAACTACGATACACGGTGGTGTTGTCACCCACACCGACACTTGCCTAAATGATTAAGTGCAACGAAATTATGTTCGCAACAACATTTCATCTTTCATCAATTTGAAACCATTTCATTCTGCGACTAATTTATTGACTTGCTCTAGTAGTCATAGTAACAATAAACAATACAAATACAAAGAAGATAATTTTTTAAAGCTTCAAGTTATACATTTTTCACGAGTTTAATGCTGAAGAATGTATTGAATGAAACAGATAACTTGCTTTCAAACCACAATCTCAAATAATCGTTTACAACAGCCGAGGTTTAAACACTGGTTTCCATTTTATCAAGCAGCTGTAATACGCAACAGATCCATCTTTATTTTGCAATCAATTTCCTCCTCCTATGCGCTAAGGCTGATAGTCATTCAGCTCAACAATCGAAAGGTTCTTACGATTCCCAAGATCTATCAAAAATTTAGTTCTAGTACTTTGTTTGGGAGCTACTCTACAGACTCTTAGATGACTCATTCCATGAGAGCCGCCTCACCAGTCTGCCTCATATCCAAAGTCTTATACAATATATGCATAATACAGTTAGCAGATCTGAGAGTAATTGTTATACTAGTCATGACAAGTTCTTATTCCTCCTAAATTTGCTTACACTCGCACCAGTATTATAATATCATTTGCCTGTTGCAATCTAGACAGGCATTTTATACAATGACACTATAATCACTTTGAAAATATGCCGTCTATTTTCTTACTAATCGCGCAAAAGCAATGCGGATGCACGAGTATAGATGACTCATATGTGCTCCTTCAAAAATAATAATGTGTCAGACATATTAGTTAATAATATTATGCGCTGTAAGGCAAATGAAGAGATTCTTTATACTAAGTTTATAAATAAGTCACTCGTGAGATCCGAAACGTTCTGGACAGTCGTAATGTAAAATTAAACAGTTTGCAACTGAAAATAAGAAACTAAGAGCTTCTTTAATTGTGGCATATCCCAGCTATTTCAATTGTTGTCATACTGCAGGCTTGTAAAATTTACCAAAATTTTAATTCCCTGAGCCCTCTATGAACAACAAAGAAAACGCACATGTATATATAATTAAAACCCGAGTTCATCAAATGTAGTAAATATTCTTACAATTGGCGGCCTAAGGGAGGGGGCTAGCGGTCACCCGGCCCGAGCCCCAAGTGCCAAAAGTCCCTGCAAGTAAATTATCATAAGTCATGATTAATTAATGGAGCACGTCGATGGTAGTCGGTGACGAAATAGCTATCCGATTTCAGTGCGTTTGACTGTAATGGCTGATAAGTATGACTTTGCACAAACCAAATAAACATTCTTATGTTTAGGTTACGGCGAGTGAGCGAGAAGATACCTGTCTTGGCAAGTGAGCTCTCGTTGGGCCCAAGTTTACTCGTCTGGCTCGGAATACGGAAAAAAATTATTCTGTTCAGCAGTAGCAGTGTGCGCTCACAATTATGTTCGCTAACTGACCTCAATCAAGTTCAGCGTGCCGTATGTCGTCACTGACAGTTGCCAATATTCTGTTGACTTCCTTAAACATAATTATAAACTTAAAATTCAAAACTGATTATATCTTCTTTGTATTGGTCTCTTCATAAGCATTGAAACACCATTGCTCTCATCATAGTATTTAAAGAAGATATCGTAGTTTTAAAAGTGTCTGCCTTTTCTCTTTAGTTCAAATAGGACTAAGGAAATAGTTGAGAGATAATAAATTTCAAAGTCTATCGCCTGTGATACACATTAATTTACTTTTCATTTAATATGCTAAAGTGGCAGCAATAGTCTAAGGGAGACGTCCATTGGCGATCAGTCTTACAGAGCAAGGATGAAAACGATAGTGTTAACGCCTTTGATAAGTTATGAGCGCTGCATTTTCCGAGCAAACTAGTGAGGAGTTGAGGGGTACCACCCTTGAAACGTGTGGTACGGTACCTCTGCTTAAATACCATTTGTTTGAATGAATCACAACTTAGGAAGCTTTGGCAAACTCAGTATCTTGACTATGGGCATTATTCAGCTACTTCCAATGTAAAACGTTTAACTCAGTCTGACAACAATGACGAAGCATTGCTAAGCTTTAGACATCACATAATTTCAAATGTGTCATTAACAACAGTCCGTAATTGTTTCTATATCATCAATACGAGTAGTATTCAACTTGTGAATATATTGTCATTAACTAACATGCCATATATTAACAAGTATCGAGCGATTGTACACGTCACGCACTAACGTTCAGAAATCAGTTTTTGACAGTTGTTGCCTGATAAGATCTCTGTCAAATTTCTAAAAAGCAACCTGCGCATAACGTTTGATAAATTATAAATTATATATCACCATCCTAGTTACACAGGAAGATACTGAATATAAATTGTTCACGTCCGCTTTGGTCGTGATTTTTTTTTTAATTAGTACTAAACATGGATTAAAGTTAGTGATTTTTTTTTTCGGCACAGTTGTGCTTTAGATGGTTTTATATGTGAAATATACAAAAGTAATTATTTTAATCTGAGTCGAGGTCTAAACAAAATGTTTAATGTTCAAATTGCCGTCATGGACTGACATTTTTTTTAACTAGCATACACAGTCTGACATACATATTACCCAAATTCTCTGAAAGTATAATCCTAACAAAGTTGTCTAACATACCACATAGAAGAGGAATGTGTTAAAGTTTTATTTTTATTTTAAATATAAATTATATCAATATAATAAGCGTATACGACGAAAAATAGTGTCACGCCAAGACATTACTTCGTCACGTACTGACATGTGTGAATTATTATACGATTTGCTTTATAAGTATTTTTATACATTCTGATATAAATAAATTATTGGACTCAATTATAGATTTAAGATAAGGTACCACTATAAAATATAATGTGTGTTCAAAATTCTTGTAATCTTAAATACGTATTAGCGCGATTCCACGAATATATTAAGCAAAGTAGTAAAATGTCAAATGTGCCCGGGATGAGCCTTAGATGTCTCAAGGTCATAAATAAAATTAATTTTCAAAATTCAAATGTACCGGTACCGTATATTTTATAGACTAATGCATCGGTTCTTCAAATGTATCCAGGACCGTAAGTAGGAAAAAAAGGGCATAAATGTCCCATGCACCGGGCGCCAAATGAAGACGAAGAGGGATATTATACATTTTGGCTCCTTCGAAAGAGCGCAAATTCAGGAATTCCTTCCCTTGTAAAACAAAATTACCTGGGGCACTGAGTATACGATGCGTGTTCACTAAAATACTTTGGAAATTCATTAGGACAAGTAAAAGGGAAGTTTCTGTTGTAGGATTATAAAACACAATTTACTTAGACAGAATATACCACAGAGCGATACTTTAGTTTTTAAATGAATTGATATTACACCTGAACAAATACTGAAAATATTTTTTTTTATTTTCTAAGCTATCATAGTGAAGATTACTACGGATTATCTAATTTTATACTGAAGCAAATAATATATACAATTCTCTATCCTGTTACATATTTTGTTAATTGGACACTCCTTGAAGGTACTTTTCCTGATTGCCATAACTATATCTATTCATAAAAAAGGAGATAGAAGCGATCCGAATAATTATCGTCCGATTTCTCTTGTACCAATATTTTCTAAAGTTATTGAACAATGTATGAAAATGCAGTTGTCAAAGTACTTTGAACATAATAATGTTTTAAATATGTCGCAATATGTATTTAGAACTAGTCTTTCCACTATAAAAGCAGTTGAATCAGTTGTTTCAGAAATAATGAGAGGGTATGAATCTCGCTCTTACACCTGTTTAACTCTAGTTGATTTAAGTAAAGCATTTGATACTGTCTCACATAATATTCTAGTTTCAAAATTACAGTTTTATGGTCTCCAGAGTAATGAACTCAATTTAATTAAATCGTATCTCACTAACAGA
Organism: Lepisma saccharinum; assembly: GCA_022664845.1. Lineage (NCBI taxonomy): Eukaryota > Metazoa > Arthropoda > Insecta > Zygentoma > Lepismatidae > Lepisma > Lepisma saccharinum. The sequence goes on from JAGDQP010002814.1 coordinate 5,250, forward strand.
CGTCAAATTGTTAAAATTAAGAATGTAAAGTCAGAAGAACTAATACAAACTGGAGTACCGCAGGGTTCGGTTCTTGGTCCTTTTCTCCTTGTTGTATATATAAACGATTTGCCTAGTTGTTTACCACGTAAATCTGTTTTGTATGCTGATGATACCACCTATATTACAAATGCAGAAAACACAAAGTCATTACAAGGAAAAAATGAAGAAATGATAATAGCGTCCTCAAGTTGGTTTTTGCATAATGAACTAACCTTGATTGCTGCAAGAACTGTTGCACTCTATTTCAATTTAAACCATGAAATTGCTAATGATATTAATATTGAATCTGTCAAACTTTTGGGTAGATACGCTTATGGAAGACTAAGTAAGACGCAACATAGTTATAGGTACTCTGGAATGAAATATTTTAATTTGTTACCGTCATTTATTTGAGATATGAATCAGAAAAGGTTTGACAGAGATATTAAAAATATGCTTAAAACTAGTTGCCTATATAGCGTAGGTGAATTTGAAACTTATATAAGGGACCATTTCTAAACTACGTACATATTGTATAATCTTAACTTTTGTTTTATAATTAGGGGTGAAAGTGTACTGTCATTCTATACCAAAAAGCTTTCGGAGCCTAATCATGGAACAGGAACTTAAATGTTGACAACCGGTTCGAATCTGTTCCCCTCTTCCAAGAAATGTTAACTGAATATAAATCGACAATGGTTGGTACACTAAGGCATAATAAACCAGAAATTCCCCCTAAGTTCATAGCTAAGAAACATCCAGGGGAATGTCTTTCATTTGACCAAAACAAGACACTGGTATATTACTGTCCAAGAGAGAAGAAAAATGTTGCTTTGCTGTCATGCATGCACTATTCTGCATACATTGACGAAACAAGTGGAAAACCCGACATTGTTCTTTATTATAACACCACAAAGGGAGGAACAGATACATTTGACGAACTTTGTAGGAAATATAGTGTTTCGCGTAAGACAAATCGGTGCCCGATGAGAATTTTGTTTGCAATGCTGGATCAAGGTGGCATAAACTCTATGGTCTTATGTAGCTTGAACATGCAGAATCTGTAACTGCCACGCAGGAAGTACCTTGAGGACCTGGATATTGCTTTGATCAGACCTTTGTTACACAAAGGACTGGAAACTTCTACACTTCGAAGAAGCACCCGCTTTGCAATTCAAGAAATTCTAATCGTAACTTTGTCAGTAGTGATGCAAGGAACAGCACAAAGGAAGCAGAGATGTTTGTGCCCACGTTCGAAAGACCGCAAGACAACAATGCAATGCACCACTTGCCTTACTCCAATCTGCGATGAGCACCGAGGTGTATTGTGTATTGAATGTTCTGAGTAAGAACAGAAGTGATTTCCCTAACACAAGGAAACGATAACGTGAAGTTTCGATTCGACTTTTCTTTGTGTTTACTATAATTCCTTGAAAAGTCTATAAGTACGTCTCGTTCATCAGAATAGACCGTGCTAAATGTTATGCGCATTTCAATCCTGAGCAGAAATAAGGTAACTCAAAAGTTATTGGTGCCACATGTTTTGTGTGAAAGTGCACATATTATCCTTTCATTTTGGTAGTATGTGTAGATAGATACCCATAATGTTTCCGATCCACCTCGCCCTTATAAAGAGTTTTTGTTCACATATTAAATCAAATCGGAGCAACATTGAATCAGCAACATTCTTTACTATCTCTGTATTGCTCTGCAAGATCTCGAGTATTGTAATGATTCTGGCCTTTGTGTTGGCAAATTGAGCAAAGATTAATGACTACGCGTTGAAATATAATTATTTTGAACCTATATCCATTAAAGTGTGAGTTTTAGTCAGAATAGAAGTACTACTGTTGCATAAACATAGATGACTCATGTGCTCCTTCAAGAAACAAATTCAGTGGTGTCCTCTTATACGTAAATAGCTAATAGAACATTCACGAGAGACGAAACTCTGTGTATATTCTTCGTTCAAATTCAAAATTTGGGAAATCAAAATCACGAGTAGGAAAGAGAGCGACGTTAATTGAGACATATCTGAACTACTTGCACATTTGTCCTACAATGCGAGGGGGTCCGCTACGTTTCGGTGCCACCATTTTGGCGCAGGCTACGTTTTGGCGCTACCGTTTCGGTGAGGAAAACGGAAATTATTAACATACCTTGTGACATACTGATGTACCTTTTACTTTTACGGGTCTTCTGATGACTATTGATGATCAAGGAAGCACTTAAAACATGAATCCTTGCACTCTGCTTCTAGCTGCTTTTGACAAAGTTTTCAAGCATTATTTAAGTTTTCACGGTTTGAGCTAAAAATGCCTAAGGGCCACAAGAGTACAGGATGTTTCTCTCGTGTACAAGGGTGCTAATGAGATGGAAGTTCCATTCGTAATATAGAGGAATTAGTTAAAATGGTAGTTTAACCTCGACTTCGCCGTCGGACTTGAACCTCGACCTCGAACCTTGCAGTTTAACATGACATTCTTATCTGTTTTAGATATAAATTGTTCCAAATGTATGCAGAATGCATTGTAATTAAATATGAAACTTATTTTCTTTGAATATAAAATAATAAATTGCGCCATTACGAAATTACGAGTAGCGCCCCTCTATCCTGTTTCTCTGCTCCTCACTAGTTACGTCCCTGCCTGTCCCTGCTTTACCTCTTTATGTTGTAAATAAATAAATAAATTCATTTTCTGCCGAAAAAAAACACTTCATAATTAAAATCATTGAAAAAAACATGTTTTCCAAGTGCTTACTAAAGCATAAACGTCTCGTTGGATCTCTTCCATGAAAACAGGGCCTGGATCCGTTCTTCTGTCGCATCTTATGCACCAAGTTTTTAATACCTCTTTAATACAATAGTTTCCCTGGTGTGATTATTTGGTAAAGCTCTGGCGCCGAAACGTTACTGCGCCAAAACGGAGGCGCCGAACTGATCGGGTCCCTATCAAGATTTTGAATTGATGCAAGAGTCATCTATGAACAATTAATGATACAAACACGAACTTGCGGTTGTACGTACTACAAGTAAAAAATATTATTTAATTTCTTCTTAGCTAATGTAGCATTTACAGTCTAATACATTTTTAGTACACTTCCTTAACCATGAAAATGCAGTTTTTAAATTCAAGATTGACGGCTTTTTATATGCATTGTATAATCATCTTAAAATTGTGATTTAAGAAAATGCTTATGATCAGAGGAAACTCTCACGTTATGAGATTTTAGAAATCTCATTTACTTTAGGCGTAGTAAAAATAGCCTTTACCTGAATTAATATTATTTCGAATGTGCCTTGGTTTTCCATATATTTCAAATAAGATTGAAAGATAAATAATTTGGCTTTGAAAGACTCTGGTAGTATTATCCTTTGTTATAATTTTCCGAAAAACAAATTACAGCAAACGTGATTAAACCTTAAACTATATTGAAACATATCAACAATAATAAAAGAACACTTCGTAAATATTAAATAGTTTACCTGAGAGGTAGAACCGCGTAAGTCACAAATCCTTGTTTTCGAGGAACAAGAATAACTAACTACTTCCTTTCACATAGAAAGTAAATGCAGAAACGCCAAAACTGGAGTTACGCGGTTCTGGCTCTCAGGTACAGAAGTGATGCTTCATTCCTTTATCACGAATAAATGAATCAAGTACATGAAAAAGAAGAAATGACTAATCTCAAAAGTACTGCAAACCTATACATCTGACATTTTCATTAGTTTAATTTTGATATTCAAACAAATATTTATTGGTATTTATAACTTAGTTTTCCCAGATATTTCATGGCATTTACTTCGGGACATAAAGAAAATGTGTCCGTAACTACTAAATTAGGTGGACGAAAGCTGTTATGGGTAAAATCACTGCTTTTAATAAGCCAATACTGCTGTTCTTTCACAACACTGAAAGTTTCGCTCAGAGTTCACTTTCGTTATCGCAAATGTAATTGTTAAACTGTCAACTAAGACATTCAAGTAATTATTGCTGTTTAAATTTATTTATGGCCTTGTAGGTAATTGATGTTCAAGCCTTTAAGGGGCCTGTTTAAAAGAAGTCGGCGAGAACCTAGTTTGAAAGTATTATCCCATATTGGTCTCATGGGACTGAGAAAAGTTCCTAGCAAGATGAAGATGAGTTGAATCGTTTCCAGCATCTTCTGGTTGCTAAGTCAACCATCTACTAACTGAGTTACGATCACTCGGTAACCAATTATTGTTCTACAAAATTTTATGTTCTCATAGTAACTTGCCTATTAGCCTCCTTTTTAAATGATCTCATACTTAAAAGCTAGGTAAACAGAACTATAGCATTGAAATATCCGTCCACACTAAGAACTACAAATGGGAACCAAATATTGAATAACTACAAACAAATAACATTCACGAACGTTTCTATTTCAAGGCCACATTTGACACTGCAAAACTTTTTTTTTTTAATTTGGTTTAATTGTCATGTAACATCACTTCAACGACATTTATAGCTTCTGAATAAAAACTGTGGGTTAAATCTCATTTTCTTTTAACTTTGGGAACATTTAGTTAAAATAATGTTTTACAAGAAAATAGCACATGGTGTGGGTTGAAATTTATCATAATTCTTTACGAACTTAAAAATGAATCAAGCGATATTTCCTTTATAATCTAACATGTGTGTACATTTAATTTAGAATTTCTAAAACTTTCATATAAGGTTCCTTGTTTGAATCCATGTAGTTTATATTTCCGAATTTGATTTCAATCTTGTTTCAGTTATGAGTGTACTTGCATTTTTATTTTTACATTTAATACGGTTTTGTCAGTGTGTTAAGATGTATTCTACTCAGTTACGTTTATATTCTTACAATCAAGAATTATTCGCTTATGAATCCTGAAAGATATAAGATGCGACAAGAAGAACATGTCTCACGAGAAAACGTACTGATAGGGCAGAGAAAAGTTTTATTTAATTTTATTCCATCATGGTTTAAATTTTTAGCAACTCAATCTCGATTGCTTTCCGAGATATCGATGATATAAAAGTCAGATTCTTATTTCTGGAGAGTGATCAAACACTGTTGAAGTGCTCTTTGATTTTTAATTGCTGAACGAAATTGAAATCAAATATACAGTAAAGGGTACTGGTTGGGAGTAGCTATCTGTTGAAGGATGTGTTCTTCAAGGCAACCATCTTGAAATCAGACATATTGAATCTCTGTCTGTTTTCTTAAATGTGAATTGGCTCGTGTGACATGTCATTTTGTGCTAGAATTTTATGGCCAAAACGTTAATGAAGTCAGTTTTGCCTTAAATGTGTTATTGTGAGATATAAGGATATGTGACATTAGTCTGGAATAATGTTGCAAAAGCCTAAAAGCACCTTTCCTTTTGAAATAGCAAAACAAAAATCTTTTCAAGGAGATTTTCTCGTTATAATTGACATAGATACAGATCGATTGAGAAGATTTTGAAAGCAGTGCATCATTATATATATATCCGTTATGACAAACTCTTGTAAAATTACAAAAACGCTCCCCACCTTTTAAATGCAACACTATTTCTTTGTCCAGTTCATGTTAAAATGGAGACTGTTAAGATTGACTGTTATTAATGGAATACTAAATGTATTAAATTCTTATTCTGTATTTACCTTAGTTTTTAGTTCTAGCATAAATATTAATTTTTACTTTCTTTCTATATGGACATAATATAATTAATACCGTAATAAATGCCTTGTTTGTATTTCAAATATTTTAAATAACAAATTTTGAAACATTTGATTTATGTAAATGTTATTTCCTGCCCCATAGATAGTGCTGTTTTCACTAGAAGGGGATACCCTTTTACTGTATTGACTGCAATCCTTCTGTCTTATTTTCCTCAAGACAAAATTAACAATTCTACCTACAATACACCGCCAAATGGTCTGTCACAACTACTGACTTTCGCTTGAAGAAATTATGGTTTGGCTTAAGCGTGCACTGTAGAAAATGAACACATATGAAATATATTAATTATTCGGTTATTCAAATAATTTTATTAGTGCTTTCAGATATAATCGTGTTATATTACATAATCTGATCTCAATTTTTGTAAATATATGATGTTTTGTTTAAGTAATGGTTTCCAGAAATGTTTAAATTGGCTTTTTGTGTAGTTTAAATCTGCCTAAAGGTAACTGCTAATAAGGAAAAAACACACAGTGATATTTTTGAGTCAGAAAATCTAACTGAAGTGAGATTTACTGCCAATACGACCATTCAAAACTCATCTTGAAATGGACGAACAGGTGGTGTGTATTGTTTGGAAAAGACGGGAAATTTCGTTAAGTTTAATTGAGAGAACTGACTTTGAAATTTTGTCGTTTAAAAGAAAGAAGAAGTCTGTGGTACTTTCCAATAGTTGAATCAGTATCAATACATTTTTTTTCTGCTAGGATTACAACTTTCTGAAGGATGTTGAATACTGCTTTTTTTATAACTGATTCATGCTTCAAGGACTGCATATGAGAAGTAGAGAAAAACAGGTCTGGTGTTCGATGGCGACATGTTATTTCGAAGAAGTATTTCCTGCTAACGAGTAATAAAGGTACTCTAAACACAGTATAGCAGATTCTTTGTAAGTGTTTACATCCTGTATTATGAAGTAGCTCAAGTGATCCAGAGGTTGACAAGAGAGCGGGGAAATGTGTTTTATTTTTCCCTAGTTGACGAGCAGTGCGTGTAAGACCATTCGTTTCCATTACAATGCCAAATATATGTTTAATTATGAATGGTTTTTATGTGCATTTTCAGAATGAAAGTTTGAAGAACTGGTTTATGTTGTTGTATTTTGTATCGGGATATCATTCGGAAAATCACTAGAATTTTGATTTCCATTGGGACTGAACAAAATAACCAACAAGTACGAGGATCTTGTTACATAATTCTCGGTTAGTTCCATTTATCTCTAGGAGCCAACTAAAATTAGATTTTCCTAGATCCATCACACATCCATTGCTCCATTACTGAACATTTCGTTTCACATTAGGTAAACAGAACGTTATCGCCATAGAAAAAAATCACCTTCGCGTTCCCTCCTGGGTAAAATCAATACAGTTTTCTCGAAAACCACATCTGATATTTTCTTTGTTAACGCCTGCGTTTTTCGAAAGACAACTTTCTCTCCGGCTTCCCTTCCATGATGAAATATAATCTTCGTTTTCCCCTCCATCAAAGCTACATAATGTGCTCATCTTTGCCGTCCTAATTTCGTTATTCGTATCATATCGGCTGAGTCGTATTCTATGTGGAGTTCTTCATTATACAGTCTCCTATATTCTCCACTCGCATCGTCTATTTTGGTGAGTATATGGAGAGAAACTTAATAATGTTTAGTTTGTGAGGCAGCGTAATGGTTTCATAGTCGCCTGATAATACAGTGCACGTAAAACATACTTGTAGAATTGGTGGTTTAAAACAGCCGTATCTTTTAATTTTCTGCTCTGTCAGGTATTAAATATTTGAAATATGAATTAGTCGAACTTTTCTTCTAGTTTCCATGTTTAGATTCTTTGTCTGATATTTTGTAATAGAGTACAATATCGTAATCCTTTCCTAATTCTACAACAGATTGTCCTATTAACTCTTTTCAAGTAAATATTGTGATAAATACCATAATAGCTATGATTATACAATTGTATTTACCATCATATTCAGCCATTTTCTAGCCACTGCTGTAAGAAGTCCTAGCTCTTTTCTTTCCTCATGCATATAGCTCCTGAAAAACGCTTGATTTTATCTAATCATCTTGCATTTGCACCTAGTTTATCTCGTTCCTTTTCTCTAGGAATCCACTGTAGTACATTTGTCGTCCATCTTCCATCTGTTCGTCTAGCTATGTGACCGACCCATGTCCACTTCATCTTCTTCACAGTCTTGATTATATCTTCTACTTTGTTTCTGCGTGAATCCATTTAGTTGTCTTCCTGTCCCTACTGGTTACCCATATAATGCTTCTCTCCATTGCTCTTTGTGTGACTCTTAATCATTGGGTCGTTTGATAGAGAAAATAATTGGAACTATTTACACTGAACGATCTAGCATATTTGTAAGCACACAGACTGAATAAAATAACAATAAAAAGTATTTTAATGTATAATTCACAATTAGTTTCATTTATCTCGAGGAACAAACTAGAAATATTTTTTTCAACTTGTTTCTATATCCAAATGCAATGAATATGCATCAGAGTGTTATCGCTTCATTACTGGACACTCCTTTTCACATGATGGCTGTAGATTATGAATCTACAACGTTACGGCCATACAAACAAACATTCAACGTAGGACTCTTTTCTGGACAAAACCAAATCAAGTTGTATCGAAAATTAAATCTCACATTGTCCTTTCCTAAAACGTTCCGTTTTCCGAACGATAATTTTCCCTCTGGTTTCCAACAATTATTCTCGTTTTCCCCCCAATCAAACCAACATAATGTGATCATCTTAGCCACCATGATATTATCGGTTGAATTGTACACCTCTGTGGAGTTCTGCATTGTGCAGTCTTCTTAATGTCCAGTCAAATCGTCTATTTTGGCCAGTACATGGAGAGAAACTTCACAATGTTTAGTTCGTGTGGCAACGTAATGGTTTTATCTGTCGCCTGATAATATAGATATGAAGTTTAAATTCTAGTGGTAGAATTAGTAATTTAAAACGCCCGTATCTTTTAATTTTGTGTTCTGTCATTCATTAAACCTGTGAAATATGTATTAGTTGACGTTGTTCGGAGTTTTTGTCTGATATCTCATAAGTAGAACATCCCTATCCTAATTCTACAATAATTTGTGCTTTTAACTATATTCATATAAGCTTTGTGATGAATAGCATACTAGGTATGATTATACCATTTTATTGATACTTATAATATGTTCTAACGGAAAGTCATTTGAACACGTTTCTATATAACTTGCAACATTTAATCATAATCTAAATATCTAAAAAGAAAATACCAAACAGAGCACGGTATAGGAAATCTCAAAAAGTACATTGGCCTTGCATGTAGGCATCTTTCGAACGTTAATGTATATTTTTTTAAAATGAATCATATACAGTACTTTATTCAGGAGCGACTCCGAGAAATATAATCAACTCATGAGGGCCACTTACCCAGTTTGCCTCAACTGCAAAGTGTTTGGTATGCCTAAATACAGTAAGAAGGTCGAACTCATAGAATTATGAGACTTGCTAGCATAGTAATGATGACCTATCTCTGCATTTGTTTACACTACACAGTTCATTTCGTGTACGCTAGTGAATGAGCGTATTTGGCATCGTGTTTAAATATTTCAGTATTATTCGTCACTTTCTCAGTATTTTTAGAAATCTAGAAAAATTGGGGTTGGACTCCCAAGCCCTCTTAATACATATTAGAAGCATAATCCTATTCAAGCTATCCATTTTAGTATATTGTAGACACGGCTACAAATTAATGGTACGCCGTTTAATCACTGAATATTAATTTTATAATTATGGCCTTGCATTCATCTTTATAAACAAATCCAGAGTCACCAATATTTCTCCCTACGGCCCCAGATTCCCAGGAGATTCTTCCGAAGAAGATATTTAGCACAATAAAAACAAAGTGATTGTGATGATTTTGATATCAGACATTCCTATTTGTTACGCATGATTTTGTTTGCTTTTACGTAGAATTTTTACAGGAATATTCTTTAGAATTTAGTATCCTATATAGGCTTGTAGCGTAAATGAATATAATAAACTAAACATTATGCTGATTATAATTATTTACTAATATAAGAAAGGACCAGTAAGATTTTCGTAGGACCAGTTAACAAAACATTTCACTGGCCCTGTGGGACACGACTGCACGAGTATAGATGACTCATATGTGGACCTTCAAAAATATGTAAGTAGATGGTCAAACAAAAGTCGATCAAATTCTTCGAAATATCTACGCTATTTTAAATTTGAGTTAAATACACCATCCGTAAGAATTAAAATATTATGGACGTTCTTTCGTCAAATTAAACTGGTGGGCAAGGGAAAGGAACAAGTGGTAATAAGTGGTTAGCAAGTTTTATTACGCTATATCTTAGTTACTTCTGCTTTCATCATACTGTGTGCTTTCAATAATTATCAAATTTTGTGGGTCACGAGAGCTATCTATGAAGGAAAAAACAACAAATATATGCACATACAATTTAATACAAGACAAGTAAAACACGCACGTTCATCCAATATACTAAATATTCTTACAATTTTCAGTGGACGTCCTTGAACATAAAATACAACTTCATTCAGGAATACATTGTAAAAGGTGGAATATTGATTAGACAGTCTGTTCTTAGGAGTTATATTAATATTTATAATAACAGGAGAATGTTTATTTTCCTTCTTACAAAATGAATTTCTCTATTATATATTATTCTCTGAATAAGTTTTGAAATGCAATAACATTAATTATTGGAAAGTTATGTAGTTTTTTTTTACATTCCTCTTCAGTATATTGCAAATATGTCTCCAAAAATAAAACTTAACTTTGATCCAAAGTAAAACGTCGGTGAAACATACTTCATTACTTTTAATTTATGGGCTGAACGCGCGACGTCACTCTCAGCTTATTAGATCTGAGACGTCCCAGAGAGATAGATCTTCTAGCGTAAAGAAGGAAAAGTATTGGATAATGTATTACATAAGTTACGAGGCATGCAATTTCGTAAATCAGTTAGGTTGGTTTTAGGGTTTGTGCTTATCAGTAATCACAAGAAATACTTGTAGCCCTGAATAGCAGGCGATCTTCAAACAATGCGGTTTAAAACTGAAAAGTTATTTAAAATGTGTACTTTAGGATTTCATAATTCTTCAAAATTTGAACTTATGTTTTAATGATTTGTACCTAAGATGAAGTATATTGCGGCTTCGGACAAAATGTAAGCTTTGTACTTTACTGGTATCACCTGTAGAAACGTTTACTCTTTGTGGTTATGCGGAAATTTTCTATAAAAACAATTAAAAGTGAATTTAACATGTAAGGAGAATATCGCAGGTGCCAGGAGAATGATATAGATTGTTGATTATGCTCTGAAAATCTATAAAGATCTGAAGTATATACAAATAACATTAAACATAACTATAGTTAAAAACATGTTAAATTTAACAAAAAATGGGACTCGTCAAATGTAAAACCGTTATATTAATATATATAGTCATTGTATGTGTGCAATACACTGTTGTCAGGATTTTAATTTGCATTACATTTGTAAGGCTTTTAGGCAAATTTGGTTCCGGTTGGATACATGAACATGTGGCGTTTGATCGTCGGGCCATTTTCCGGGTCGTCGTCGGTTCCTCAACTTACCGTCGTAGGGGCGTAACATCTTCAGCCGCCGACGGTCCCTTGTATTTTGTTGTTGTTTTTTTCAAAACCCAACTTCGGTCCCACTTTCACCGATCAAGTTCCTACGTTTGCTGGCTTGCTGGGTGATGTTTGAAAGCGAAGAATCATTTGAACCTAATTCTGTAACACTTCTAACACATGATAATAACCCTACTTTCCAATACCGAAACACAGACGGAACATACAAACACAAAATTTCAAGAAATACCTTCAGCTTATGTATATCAAACGTTTGGTTTATGACAAAACGTTGAATTTAAAAATAAGAAACTGTCATATCTTTAATAATGTTATTAAGAAGAACATTTAGCGCAGCAGAAATTTGATCTATGGATACAGCAATGCCTTGCAATACTATAACGCTACGGATCCAGCTTAGTTTCAAAAGAGCACAAGTCCAGTAGGGGAAACATTTCAGTAGGCGTATAAAACTGTATTTCTGTGGAAAAGAGAGCGCTAAGATTTTGTAAATTAACTAACATTTCAACTAAAAGTACTGTCTAGTTACAACACTTGATCATTGGCACAATTATCCTGCTTGCACTTACAGAGAAACGCATTTTGACATCTACCAAACCAATGGCCCCACTGGACATGTACCCTTTTGAAAACAAGCTTCTTAACTGAACCTTATTTAAAGTATTTTTTTCTTCGCATACAGAAAAACAGAGTGCTTCAAAGCAATACTTGGTTTTTCTTCCTTATAATTTCCTTTATCAAACAATAATTTTTATCTGATTCCGTTCGTGACTAGATGTTCTACCTCCGTCTATTAAAGAACCGGCTAAATCCCTGAGAGAAATCTCACCACATCCCAATGTTAAAGTATAAAAATTAATCTTTAATAGCATATGGTAAATTCTAGTATGTCAGAACGAATTTGTACTTTCCTTGCTTTTTCTGCACATCCTCCAGTATTGTAATGTGTTTCTCACATTTGTGTTGCCAAGATAGACAGGGAGTAATTAATAAACATTGAAAGTATAATTACTTTGACGATATACTCATTGGATTGTGACTTATAGATATTTTGTGACCATATTTTCTCATTAAAATTTCGAGATACATCCTACTGAGATTTAATGTACGATATCGTTATTTGCGGTCCGGTTGAGAGTTAATTCAAATAATTTGAGAATTTTTATTCATGCCATAATTTATCTTAATTAAAAAATTGCGAATAATTTGAATATATTTTTAAACATAACACTATCTTTTGATCTTTAAAATCACTAGGAACTTTATCACTAGAAATAAATACATACTATCTAACGTGTTTACAAGGCAAGTTCAATGTCTGAATAATTAGCATAAATCTATGAACATTATTATTATTTTTTTCCAAAGGATCTTTAAATTACAGTACATTAGCTGTTACCGATACATTTTCATTAATGGCCAAAATAATTTTGTCAAATTTACTTCAAATGAATGACAGTTTGATGAAACTCTGGGCTTTACTTTTTTTTCGGGACACTGGGACACAACAGTAAAATTCAGCAGTGTGCAGAAGTATGTTACCTGTACATGTAGAACAGAAGTAATACGGTTGCACGAGTATAGATGACTCATAAGTTTACCTTCAAAAATAACCGAATTTGTAATCGATGAAAGTGTCCTAATAAGATGTAGAATAGTAAATGCCAAGGGCCCGCAGGGCCACCAATGTTGAACTTCTGGCCACTGAGACCATTTTCGTCCTTAAGTATTTTTATTTGTTTTATTTATATTTTATTTGGTATGTATCGTATTAAGTATCAGAACACTGGCCCAGGACCAAACAAACGCCCAGGAAAATCCACTCGACTAAAACAGAATATCAATTTTGGTGATATATGTCCGAAATGGTCCAGACAGGAAGTGTGAAACAGAACTTCAAGACCTATAATGAGTAGGTGATTAATGAAAGTTAGCTCGCAGGAAGAAGGGGATACTATAATTTATTATTAGTGAGCATTAATTCAAAAACTGCTTAAACTGGGAATATAATAAAATTAATTTTTGTTGTATAAAATGTGTATAAAATATGCTTTTGTTATTCAAATTAAAATTCGCCAGATCGTTAGTTTGCTGCCACCTATAGGTATCCATTCTAGGAAATTAAGATAGAATTTAAAGGAATTTTTAGGGTTGATTTTGTAGTTAGCTTATTTCTTCGAATATATTGTGTCTTCAATAGCTCGTACACATCCCTGGTTGTTGTGAATCTTTTCATATTGCGCTACTATTATTATTGTATGTATTCACATTTTCATTTCGCTGGAGTAGAATTTGCAGTCATTTAAACATCATTTTGAGAATTTGTAACTTGAGTAACTACAGTTCCTGCATGTGTTTCGTTCATTTTATTCATCTTTAGAAAGGACTCCTTACCTACGAAAATGTGTCCATCTATGGATTTCAGTACGTTGAGATGGCAAGTCAACAGTTCTTCAGTGGCTAGGTTTATTGAAGAATTTATAGTTTGTGGAGATTTTTCTGAAAAAGTCAAAGTTAATACTGATGAGACCCATTTAGCCATAATAGATGTAGCTTCTTGAATTGTATTTTGAATGAGAGAATAAGTCTGCTGGTAATTTAAAGGGTCATTGTTACGGATGTCCTGGTCTTTTTCTTGATTATGTAAATCAGGTTTGTTATTGTGAGGGCTTCTATATATCTTTGATGGAATAGTATTACTGTTTTGAGGCTTGGCCGGTCTTATCGAACAAATTGACCTGGCCGTTCTGTGTCCAGTCTTCTTACAACTCAAACAATAGTTGGAATTTATAACGTTATTACAAGTTGCACTTGGGTGAGATTCTCCGCATTTGAAGCATATGGCTCTATTAGGGCACTTTGAAATGTCATGATATTAGGCAAGTTACTGAGGAGCAAGTTAGGGTCACCAGTGAATAAACGAATCAACGGCAGCGGACCTTGATTTCCTCGTATTCTTGTGAGATTAGTGATCGGAAATTTTGTTTTTAAGTGTTTCTTTAGATCTTCAATATTTGTTTTTATTAGACTTCCCTTAATTACGCATGTAAAAGTGGTTTTCGTGGTAGTTGGTGAAGGTTCATGCCTTGTTGCCTCCGATATTTTAATTTCAGCTTCTTTACCAAACTGATTCTTTTTTAAAGTTTTCTCAAAATTGGTCATATGCATTTTTTTTCTTTAAAATGAATTCGAATAGTTGTGTTGTTTTCTTCAGGGTAAGCTAACATTTCAATGTACGGTAATTTTGATGTGATCATTTGATGAAATCTGAGCGGATCCAAAAGGTCGGTATTTATTTTTCTTATTAAAATTTCAAATTTTCTGTCAGTGATGGAAGACATCTATTTTCTGATTTAACAGTAATTTGTTGTGAATGAGTACCTGAATGTGAGTTTCCTGATCGATGGTATTTGATTTTAGTTTTGATTGTGCATGATAATTTCTTTTGGATCTGTAGTTTCTTTACTGTAGTTTGGTGTGAAAGGATTTCTTGGAGAGGGAGAACTAACTGAATCATGTTCCTTGAAAGTATAGTTATTATCATTTTGTGTAGTTGCATTTGGATTTCCGTAATAAAAAGGTGAATACGAAAACCTGATACTTTCTGTTTCCCATCCCAAAATTTTGGACTTTAAAGATTTAAGTTCTTCCTCTGAACTTCTGAAGAATCCTATCTCCAAAATCCGAGTTTTCGAAAGTATTATGGAACATTTTTACTGTCTGTTCATCACGGATTAATAATTTGACCTTCGTATTACTCTCTGGGATCATTGTGTATTTAAATCCTTTTGTTCTAGAAGCTAAGATTTCATGAAATATTTCTGTAATTATCATCAAATTTGGGTCAATGTTCCTCAATATAATGGCATATACCTCAGCAAATTGATCCTCAATCTTTTCCTGTTTCTTGTCTGACTGCTTATCTAAATTGCTAGAAGAGCTCAGATAATTTAATGAAGAGTTTAATGAATTATTTTTGTCTGGACTTATTGGTGGACGGTAACTTTCAAGGTTTAAAATGAACGCTTGAGATCCCTTCTTCTACTTCTTCATTTTAATATTGGAAGACGTCTTCTTACTTATTATGTTGTATTGAACATCCTACGGTTCGATAGGCAAGCGTACGTCCATCTGGGCGCACATCTATTGTGATATACCAGGTGTATGCATAAGTAGTTTCCGGTTTACCTAAGAGATAGCGCCAGCGAAAAGTACTCAGCGTATTCATTTGACACATACGTCATTTTGTTCATGAGACATTATACTCTAAACACACACAAGTTGAGTCCGCCAAACACTAGCGTCTTTGTTTTATCCTTCAGTGATCATGTCGAAGTTTATGCCTGAAAAAGAACATTTGCGGCACGCATTGCTTTTCTTATTTAATCCGTGCTGGTAGAAACATATGGTGAACACGCTCCATCGATTAGAACATGTGAGACATGGTTTCGACAATTTAAAAGTGGTGATTTCAATGTGAAAGACAGTGCGCGCTCTGGTAGACCACAAAAGTGCGAAAACGAGCAATTGCAGGTGTTATTGGAGGATGACCCAACTCAAACTCAACAGCAATTGGCACAAGCATTACATGTGTCACAAGAAACAATCAGCAGACGTTTACGAGCAATGGGGAAGATCAATAAACTGGCTAAATGGGTCCCACACGATTTGAATGAACGTCAAATGGAAAATCGCAAAGTCACTTGTCAAATGCTGCTTCGATGCCACGAAAGAAAATCCTTTTTGTATCGAATTGTGACGGGTGACGAAAAATGGATTTATTTTGAAAACCCGAAGCGGCAAAAATCGTGACTTTCACCTGACGAAGCCGGTCCTTCAACACCAAGGGCAAATCGTTTCGGCAAGAAGACCATGCTTGGTGTCTGGTGGGATCAGAGCGGTATTGTGTATTATGAACTCTTGAAGCCCGGCGAAACCGTTAATGCACAAGGCTATCGCCAACAAATGATTAATTTAAATCACGTATTGATCGAAAGACGACCGGAATGGGCCCGAAGACATGGCAAGGTGATTGTGTTACACGACAATGCGCCTTCTCACACAGCAAAACCAGTGAAAGACACCTTGAAATCGCTTGGATGGGACATCGTTCCGCACCCTCTTTACTCCTCAGACCTGGCGGCATCTATCACCTTTTCGCATCAATGGTTTGCTGCAAAAGAAGCAGTTTTTCTGGCATGGTATGCATCAATTACCTGAAAGATAGGCGAAATGTGTAGAAGCCGATGGCTAATATTTTGAATAAAACAAAATTAATTTCCCTTGAAAATTACGTGTGTTCTTTACCAAAAAGCCGGCAAAAACTTATGCATACACCTGGTACTTTATACCACATCTATATCTAATACCTTAGCTATCTTGTAGATATTCAAACGAATGAGCTAAACCTAAAAGTAAAATATATTAACGCCCCTCTAACATATAGGTTACTCTAACTCTCCAGAAATAGGCTAGAGTCTAAAAGAGAACCTATAATAATATGTAGAAGGCAATCTTATTTCATACCTGGGTCCCTAAATAAGTTCTTCGCGAGACTCGAAACACTGTAGACATTCTTGCACGAAACTCAATAGTTGGTAAGTTGAAGTACAAGCAGGGAGCAAAACAAACTGCAGTGTCAACATCGGAATTGAATTACTTCCAACTTTCGTCATCGAATGTGTTTGAAATAAATATATATATTTAGGTAGAAAAGAAGAGCCAACTTTGAACAATAGTCAAAACCAACACGCACGGGCAGCTTAACGGAAATCACACTAATTCGTCTGTTCTTAGCTAACATAGTATCTAACAATTTTCAGTACAACTCATGTAAAAAGGAACCTTCAACTTCAAAATTTATGATCTGTCACGTCTATTATCGAACCCCTGAGCATAATTATTAATCGGTATATTTTTAGGAATTAAGAGAATGCTTGTGTTGAGTGTAAATTGACACCATGCGGGATTTTACAATTTGTTCGAAGAAAGCATTCTAGAATCTAGCATGAAAATTCTATCCCTGTATTTCCCCGATCTGACTTGGAAAACCCATCAACATTTGATGATATGCAATCAATGAAATGGCTTATAGGACCTTCCGGTTGCCAAATTAACGCTCTACAAACTGAGTTATGGCTGGTCAGTAAACAATAATTTCTGTATAAATGTATATGCTCTCATAATGACTTCCTCTTTACATAATACCTAAAATATATGTAAACAATGATACAGCATTAGGATCCTTCCACGCTGACAGCTTCAAACAGGATCAAATTGTTGAATTAAGTAGAGGTTAACGAAGCAAGAGATTCTTTACTGGAAAAAAATAAAAGTAATGATTATATGACTATATTGTTTCTCCGCATTCTCTAATTCTGACAAAAGTCTTCATGCACAGTTTTTTTTACTTCATTTGAAGCGAAGTAAACCCTGACACATCATTTTCTTCAATACCATATTCCTTTCTATGGTTGGTTACTAGGTATTCGAAAGTAATATCCTTTCCATCATGGAGTCCGATCATCAGGAGCCGGCCAGTTTGGAACAAGCAATGTTGATTTTGGGCACGGCGAACCTCTATTGACTGACAATACCAGATACGTCTACGACAACCAATTAACTCGAAATGAAAATACGACTGAAAAAGTATCGGACCATAAATAACAAACAACTACGTGAAAACGAATGTATTACAATGAATCCGCAGGATAAGCATAACATTGTTCTAACGAATAGACGAACTGTGTTTCAGAAACATAAATCGTGATATTTCTTTCTGATTTCAATGACGACGCGAACGAACTCTAGTTACATCTGTAGTTATATACACAGAACTGTAATTTTGTTCTAAGCTTGGTACCAGCAAGGATACCTAATTCTGAGTTTATATTAGTTTGTCAACTTTCAGTGTTTTGTTCTCATATATTTGAAAATACTTCCTCAATAATTCCTTATGTATTTGAAAATACATACCCTTCTTTAAAAAAATAGAAAGAATATCAATAGTTTGACGTTTGTGAAAATGCTGATATTAAAGTTAATTTTCGATGAAAGATTTTATTTTTATTTTTTATGTTCAAATGTAGACATATCAGCATCTTGAGTTTATGTAAGTTGAAATTTATGATGCTTCACTATGACATCTAAAATAGGAACAATACCTAAAAATATATTTAATTTCTACTACAAAAAATGATAGTTAATCCTACGAAAACTATATTCATTTCGTGCAGTCTACGTGATATTTTTTGTAAGAAAATATGGACAAGATTTACAATTTGTCCGAGCGTTCACAGATAAACGTAGACAAATTATATATCAGTTCACGCAGAAAAACAATGTTTTGGAAAGTTAATTTCAATGGAGTAGCATCGATATTTTCGCTAATTCACTGTCATATCTCTTGCGCACCTTAGTTCTATGGAACTATATATTATTCCTAAGGTTTCGTATGTTCTGTTGTTTTTTCTAACATTAATAAATTACCAAAGTACAAATTCACAGTATTTATACGCCTTGGGATCAACAAAACGTTTCCTTAGCATTATGCACACCAAAATAAGATCACGAAAATGAAAACTGCTTTAATGGGACATTCGTCATCACTGCATATGAAAAGAGGGCGACTTCCATGTATCCATAAATAAGTGATGTTGCGGTTAATATTACCTTACACCCTTGGCAGTTGAATGACTCACCGCCGCAGTAGGTCGTAACTACGATACACGGTGGTGCTGTCACCTACACCGACACTTGCCTAAATGATTAAGTGCAACGAAATTATGTTCGCAACACCATTTCACCTTCCATCAATTTGAAACCATTTCATTCTACGACTAATTTATTGACTTGCTCTAGTAGTCATAGTAACAATAAACAATACAAATACAGAGAAGATAATTTTTTAAAGCTTCAAGTTATACGTTTTTCACGAGTTTAATGCTGAAGAAAATATTGAATGAAACTTGCTTTCAAACCACAATCTCAAATAATCGTTTACAACAGCCGAGGTTTAAACACTGGTTTCCATATTATCAGGCAGCTGTAATATGCAACAGATCCATCTTTATTCTGCAATCAATTTCCTCCTCCTATGCGCTAAGGCTGATAGTCATTCAACTCAACAATCGAATGTTTCTTACGATTCCCAGGATCTATCAAAATGTTAGTTCTAGTACTTTGCTTGGGAGCTACTCTACAGACTCTTAGATAACTCAGTCCATGAGATCCGCCTCACCAGTCTGCCTCATATCGAAAGTCTTACACAATACATGCACAATATAGTTAGCAGATTTGAGAGTAATTGGTATACTAGTCATGCCAAGCGATCATTCCTCCTAGTTTTGCTTACACTCACACCAGTATTATAATATGACTTCATTTTCCTGTTGCCAATCTAGACAGGCATTTTACACAATGACACTATAATCACTTTGAAAATATGCCGTCTACTTTCTTACTAATCGCGCAAAAGCAATGCGGATGCACGAGTATAGATGACTCATATGTGCTCCTTCAAAAATAATAATGTGTGATACGTATTAGTAATATTATGCGCTGTAAGGCAAATGAAGAGATTCTTTATACTAAGTTTATAAATAAGTCACTCGTGAGAGCCGAAAAGTTCCGGACACTCATATTGTAAAATTAAACAGTTTGCAACTGAAAATATGAAACTAAGAGCTTCTTTAATTGTGACATATCCCAGCTATTTCGATTCTGGTCAAACTGCAGGTTTGTAAAATTTACCAAAACTTTAATTACCTGAGCCCTCTATGAACAACAAAGAAAACGCACATGCATATATAATTAGAACGCCAGTTCATGAAATGTAGTAAATATTCTTACAATTGGCGGCCTAAGGAAGAGGGCTAGCGGCCACCCGGCCCGAGCCCCAAGTGCCAAAAGTCCCTGCAAGTAAATTATCATAAGTCATGATTAATTAATGGAGCACGTCGATGGTAGTCGGTGACGAAATAGCTGTCCGGTTTCAGTGCGTTTGACTGTAATGGCTGATAAGTATTACCATTACCAGTTTCATGACAATGCTTTTCGAAGTTTCGGCCGTGAGGCCATGCCTTCCATCTGTAGTGACTCGTAGGCTTGATGATGAACGTATGTGGTTAGACAGGGTGCAACTGTCGCTTCCCTGGTTAGTCATGATGCTAAATAGAAGGAGAAGGAGGGATGGCGTAGACGTTAAGCCACAATGTTGCACAATTGCAGTTGTTATGCAATGCTCTGGAGCGTGTTATATTCTTCAAGAAATATCGTGAGTTGAGTTCATGTTATATTAAAGTTCAGAATTATGGTCATTAGTTGTAAATTGGGTGATCATAACGGACGAGGCATACGGTATGTGTATATGTATGGTAATAGTGTGCCAATCTCTTGTAGAGGGACATGTTGAGTAATGCTGATGCGGTGCCAGAATGATCTTGTAGATCGAGGAATTAAAACCTGAGAGAAGTTCAAGATTAAGATCTTCATGTATTTGAATAATTTGAGTATCCTTCGAGTTACCGGAGATGATGCGAGCAGCTAAATTGTGAACTATTTGAAGTTTCTTGAGGTTAGTAGGAGCTGCATGTTGCCAAGCAGGAGCAGCATAAGTGAGTATAGGACGGATCATCATTGCATAAATACGTAGCTTTAGTTCAATTGAAAGCGCCGGACTTTTGAGCATGGATAGAGTGCCATGGTTCTTTGTGTTGCTCGTTTGGCAGCAGACTGTAAATGAGATGCAAATGTTAATCGACGATCAAGGTCAATTCCCAAATATCTTGCAGTATTCTGTATATTTAAAGATTCATTGAAGAGGCTGAGCTGTCTTAGATCACGAGGTCTTCGTCGAGTGAAATAAACTACTGCAGTTTTGTCCGGGTTAATTTTGATTCGCCATTTGGTAAGCCACTGTTGGAGGAGATCAAGATGTCGCTGAGCTTGTAGGTGAGCATATCGATGGTTGCGGTGAGAAGAGAATAGTGCTATATCATCAGCAAATGTAGCAAGATTGGTAGACGGTGAGGTAGGAAGATCAGCTGAATAGAGATTAAAGAGCAGTGGTCCAAGTACTGAGCCTTGGGGGACCCCAGCAGTGATTGGTAAGGTAGCAGATGTAGTGCCATTATAGGAAACAAAAAATGTGCGCTCAGTAAGATAAGATTTAATAAGCCTAATAAGGTAATCTGGAAAAGCAGCTTGGATTAGTTTATACACTAGTCCAGAATGCCAAACACGATCAAATGCCTTGGATGAGTCAAGGAATACGCCTATGGTATGGCCAAATGAGTTGTACTGATAAGTGATATTTTCAATAACTCGTACGAGCTGTTAGACTGTGTCAAATCCCGGTCGGAATCCATATTAATGAAAAGGTAGAAGATTGCGTGCTACAACATGTTGGGATAATCGACGGTAAATTAGCCGTTCAAAGATTTTGGCAAGTACAGATAGCAAGCTGATTGGTTTATGATTAGTGGGAAAAAGATGATTTTTGCCGGTTTTAGGTATCATTATAACTTTGGCAGTTTTTCAATACTGCGGAAAGTAGCTGTGTAGCAACATGAAGTTGAAAAGACGTGTGAGCAATACAAGTAGTTTTCTGGGTGCATTTTTGAGAGCTTGTGCAGAAATATGGTCAGATCCAGGAGCACTGCGACCACGAAGTCTACGTATGACCTGCTGAACTTCAAGTGGTGTTGTAAGATCAGTTGGTGGAAAAGGGGCATTAAGCCTAGTAGTGCGTACAGTGTGATTTACAATTTGGATGGTAGGTTCATCGTAGGGTTCTGGATTGAGCATAAACTGTTGCTCTAACATTTCAGAGAAGACCTGTGCCTTATCATCCTGCGTAAATACCAGCCCATGTGGTCCATGGAGTGGGCGAGAAGCTGTAACTGTGCGAGGATTAGTAAATCTTTTAGCTAATTTCCAAAATTCAAAGTTCGGTTTGTCCATTTCATGAAGTTTGAGGTCCCAACGTTGAATTGTAATTCTTTGTAGTCTGCGCCGTACTCGTTTGTTTATAGAATTGTATAGTTTCTTCCATTGTGGATCACGTGTAAGCTGCCATCGTTTGCGTGTCCATCGTTTTATAGATATTAATATTTGTGTACGAAGTTGAGAAATAGTATGAGATCTGGAGTCCTGCTGCAGCGTAACAGTAGTAGTTGTGAGTTTCAAAGCTGTTTGCAGGTTTGCTGTGAGATGTTGAACTGCCTGTTCTATATCCTGTGGAGTATTAAGAGTAGTCCTAGTATCCGTAGTAGCTGCAAGAAACTGTTTGTAAGCATTCCAGTGAGTTTGCTTGATGATAGGTAAATTAGTAGACCGCGGTGTATGTTGATATTGAATATACAATCGGACAGGGATATGATTCGAGTCAAGGGCATGAATGGTGTAGGGTCCATCAAGTATATGAATTCCTTTATGAAGAGCCATATCCAGGACATCTGGCCTCCCACCATGCTTGGGAAAACAGGTAGGATCTGGTGGTGCAGTAGGAGTGAGATCCAAGGTAGGCAAAGCTTGGTATAGAACACCTCCAGCCTGATTTGGACGTTGCGAGTTCCAATAATGATGTTTGGAATTTAAGTCACCAGCAATGAGAACTCTAGGACCAAGTCGACTGAGTTTACGTAAATCTTCAACTATGAGCGGATTTTTGGGTTGTTTATAAGCTGCAATAAAAACTATAGGAACATCAGTGGTGAGTAAGGTAGCACCAGTAGCTTCCAGAGACTGTAGTGGTGGTAATTGTAGAGGTTGTAGCGGTAAATGTCTTTTAAAGAGTATGACATCTGCTGTTCCACCTTTAGGTCCATTACGGTCAGTGCGAATAATGTCATAGTTTCTAATTTTAAAGGTTTCTGGCGGATGAAGGTTTGTTTCATTAACTAAAATTATGTCAAGAGCAGTTTCAGTAATGAAATGTTGAAAAACTTGTTTTTGTGTGGAAACACCATCAGCATTCCAGAAGGCTAGTCGTATGTGACGTGAAGGTAGTGATTTATTGTGTGCCACTGTCCAAGAAGCCGCATACCATTTCAATAATTATTTGTATTTGCTGATTTAAGCTACTAGCTGAGAAGATTCGTTGAAGTCCATCTTTGATACGTGTCAGTGTATTCAGTAGATGAGGTCCCTTGAATAGATCAAAAATATCTTTGATGGTACTGGTAACACTTGTGGTGGTGGTGGCTGGATCTGTTGTATCAGTAGGTGTTTGCTTGACAGAGTTGCCAGTTGTTTTAATATTAGAGGCATATGTTTTATTAGCTAGGGGTGCTGGAGTTGAAGTAGTAGCTGCAGTAGTATTTTGCACAGTATTTGTGGAGGTGGTTTTCTGGGTACTTGATTCTTGTTTACGTTTGAGAGCTGTCTGTAGAGAAAATACGCCAAAGAAATGGTTCCACAGTGGCCTTGTAATCCGGCGACCAGACTTTAAATCTCAACTGATACGTAGAAAATATGTCTAGAATCAATAGTTTCGAACGGTTGTATTTTATATGTTGTGTTCTATCATGTATTAAACTTTCATGTGTGTATTAGTGGAAGATTTCTTCTAATCTACCTGTTCAGTGCTTTGTCCTTTGCTTTAAAATTATACACCATTATGGTACCTAATAATTCTGTAATAAATAGTCCTATCAACGTATTTGATATCAGTAAGCTGGTAAATTACATGCTGGGCATACTAACTTACTTTGATTGATATTTATAATAATATGTTTTACGGAAAGATTCATTTGAACCTACTTCTGTAGCACTTGTAACTCAATTATGATTCTACTTTCTAAAATCAAGGCATCAGACAAAGAAAACAAGAAGGAAATTTTGAAGTGCCACCAAATTGTAGGTGACAAGGCTCAGTCCAGGAGAGGGTGGGGGGAGAGAATGTTGGAAGAAAATAGGCGAGGGCCTAATTTGCACATAGAATCAAGGTATTTGCCTGGTGTGACTAAAAACAACTTTTGCTGGGAGATCCCTGGCAGATTGGGCCCAGGACTTTCCGTTTGCTAAGTCAATGCTCTATCAACTTTACGGCCGCTCGGTTTCGATTTGTACATATTTCAAATGTTAGTTCTGTGACAAAACATTGAATTGCTAAAGTAGACACTTTGAAACTATTAATATTACACACCCAATTTTTGTAATGGTCGGAATTTGTTTCCTGAACAATGGAACATTGTTACGGATGGTAGGGTATGATGCCATTATGCTGCACATCCAACTGATCCTTATGACTAGTTTTTCTTCACATAAAGCAACTGGGACAACCGTGCAATGCAATAATCAAGAGTTTTTTCTTTATAATTTTCTTTATCAACGCTTAATTTATTTTTACTTGGTTTTGTGACCAGCTATTCTACCGCGAACTCTCACAGAACAGATTAAATTCCTGAAGTTTGCGATCTGCAAAGCAACACCGATGTCTTAGTAGAAGCGTGCGATGAGATAGGTTTACAGGTAAATATAGATTAAACAAAATACATGATAACAAGCCGAAACACAGGGAATGAAGGAAATAAAACATAAGAATTAGGGATGAGGTCATAGAGAAAGTAAACAAATTTAAATACTTGGGAGCATACGTAACAAGCAAAAAGAGGTCGCGGAAGAAATATAAAATCGCTCAGTATGGTCAACGCATGTTTCTATTCAGTCCAAAAACTCCTAACATCGCGATTAATATAAAGGAAACTGAAATTGAAAATATACAGAACGGTTATTCTGCCGGTAATATTTTACGGTTGCGAAAGTTGGAGTACGTCCCTAGCTGATGAACATAAATTACGTGTGTTTGAAAATAAAATTTTCAGAAAGATATACGGGCCAGAACGGGAGGACGAGATGACTGGAGAATGGAGGAGACTGCATAATGAAGGGCTCCACGGACTGTAAGATTCACCAGATATTGTAAAAATAATAAAATCACGATGACTAAGGAGGACAGGCCTCGGATAGGGGAAAACGATTATTATATTCTCGGTTGGAACGCCGGGTGGAAGGAGAAAAGAAGCTATTCACGCCAGAGACCCCTACCCGCAAGAAAATAATGTGTTTCGAAATCAGGAGGAAATGTGTACACATTTGGAATGTATATTACTTCTCTATATACGGTTCTTGTGACGTCGAGGTGATATAGGCATAGCGATTTTCAGGATATAGATGTTGGACGTTAAGTGTTGAATATGCCCTGAAACTATGACTTTTATACTTGACACTTTTGACTCCTACGTTTTCCGAGTGTTAATAGCAACAGTTCTGGCATAGTGATCACGTCTTGTAAAAAGATAGTTTTAAATTTTTTGATAGCGGAGCTATAGAAAAAGGGACCTTATAATACCGTTCAGTCACTCCTTTCCGCTCAAAAATATCATCTCTAGAAATACAATGTGAAGAGAAATGCTTAAGGTTTTGTTTGAAAGTTATTGGCTAGACTACCTCAGAACCGTCGGAGTCGTATTAATTGATGTAGTGGTCCAGTTTTGACAACTCATTTAAAAGCAATTGTTAAAATTACCTTCATTTCGTTAGAGCATTCTGCGTTGAATTTGGCAAAACATTATTCGACACAAAAGAAATATACTGTGGATATTCGCGTCTTCAGGCACCTTCACTCCCCAGTGCTGCTAATCTATTTTTCTATAAAATTTGTTTTATTTTAATTGCTTACATTAGCTTAGACGTGGTAGCACCAAGCTTGACATAAATACCACTGGTTACAATGGAAACATACTGCGGGGAGCCAGTCCCCAAGCACACCGTTGGCAATCCTGCCAAGGCGCTTCTAGAAAATATATCTCATAAACTCCCATGCATGTAGATGAGGTTGTGTTGTGGTTGAAGAGGTCTTGAGCTACGGGAACCCTAGTTGTCAGTGTTGTTCACTATATCAGAAATTCAATACCCATTTTTATTAGTTTTTTCCATGTCGTTAAACTTATCCACACCAAAATTGGCGTAAACATTATTCGATACAACACAAAAGTACTGTGGGTTTCAAGTCCTTTAGCATTGCAATTGTCAGTGTTGACAACTTATAAACAATAATGTGTGTGTGCCTGAAATACTACCAACGAACCTGAGCTTTAGCTATTGTTAGTATTAGAATCTCAGTGCTAACCTGTCTGCCTATAGATATTGAGGACCATGTGTTGAGCGTACACTGAAGAAATATATCAAAAATTGAATCCTCCAATGTGAAAAGGAACTAAATCAAAAATAATATTTTCCAACATTGTAGAAACCCACTAGCATTATTACAGTTTTCTGTCAAACAAAACGGATTATAAGGTTACGTATGTTTTACCTCATACTGTAAGTCAAGTAATATGACTCAAAAAATTAATTTTATTTGATAGAAAACTGTAATAATTCTAATAGTCATCTTCCGTGGTGAAAAATATTATTGTTCACTGAGTTCCGTCTTACATTCGAGGATTCAATTATTGGTCGGTCACATCCGTTAGTTTCTATTTATTTTTAGCTATAAACATGAAGGAGCTCAAGTCACTTTGCAGAAAGTTTCAACGATCACAAATTCTCTGTGATAGCGTTCTATAAATAAGATTACCAACAGCAAATGCTCAACTCTCTCCAGATCAATTACTTTTCCCGCTCTCCAAAAGATTTCCATAGTTTAATTTTGGAAGTACAAGATTGGATGTGATCGTTATCCTGTCTGATTTCAACAGCTGAAAGGTAAAGAGGTAGAGAAAACAAGAATCAAACTATGAGCATTAAGTCGTGACATCATTACCTTTCCTTCATAAATTGCTCACACATGAGAAGACGTAAACAAAAGTAATAGAATGCCAAACTAATTACGATTTCAGAAACCGAGATCGTACTTTAATAATGGGTATAATTAGTTTTAAAGAAATCCTACTAGTAACTTTAGGATTGTGTGCAGATGCTTTTGGGACAGAATAAAGTTCCAAAAAGTGTCTGCACACAATCCTGAAGTTATTCCAGCATTTTCTTAAAGCTAATGGTATTATTGAAGTACGAAAAGAACTTTGGTCTGTGAAAGTTGAATTTTGTTTACCTGCAAGGGATTATAAATAATTGACGTAAAACGAAAATGGCGGGAAAACTCACTCCGATTGAGCCCTTCTTCGCTTTCACTTTCCACGCTAGTTCCAATGCGCAAATCAGAACTAAAATCCTTCTTCAAAGCTTCTCCTTGTGACTGCGTTGGTACGTTCCCGTCTGCCTCCTCCCTAGATTTATTCATCTAAACATATTTCTGTTCATTTCCTCGTGTTCTTGTTTTCTTGAAAGAAAAAGTCCACCAGAATTCTTGCTTGAGAATTGTAGTCCTTAGTTGTATATACTTTATAAATATATTCCACTTTCCGTTCTCACTACAACAAAAATATTATGTCCGCTACTTAAAGAGAAACATACGCCACGCATGTGTTCATAATTAGCTTTAGGAGCTTAATTGACGGTTCGTTCGGTGTAGAAACTATGACCCACAAATTTGGACGCCAGAACCACCTGTTATTGTAGTCGTAAACTAGAGTGGATCGCGTATAAATAAAAAAGAGCATCTAACCTGACTTTTATAACCTAACCTAACCGATGGTTAGTGAGCTTCAAAATCTGAAACTGCGTACATGTATAAAAAAAGATAAATATTTTTTTTTCTGAACAAAAAGCAACATCACCCCGCCCGGAACCGAACCCATTTCATCGGATTAACTGTCCGACACGTTAACCACAACGCGACAGCGCCAACTTCCCAGTGTTTGCTTGTCCACATTCTTTATGCAGTAGGGCTACACGACACGCGCATGAGTCAAAACGAGTAGCCTTATATCAATACTTTCTACTCCGAATGACTCCTCTTAATTTGCACTCAAAAAACATATATTTTCAAAGTTAAAACCCTCGTATCTTGCTTCAGTACTTTTATGTAGTAGGCATTGATGAGCAGAAATAACGCTAAACATAATATTTAACAAGTATCGTGATCATTATGAAGCAATACTTTTTAAGATCGATTTTAAACTGCATCGTTACGAGAACCACTATTAGAACATATTTGAACTGTGAATAGTTGATACAAAACTACTTTTTTTTACTTTCTATTGCTGTCCATAGATGTCCCACCAGAGCTATAAAAATAATATTTCTATTATTTCACGTACTTAAAGCTATAAAACATCGTATTTGTCAATATTATATATTCGGCACCAAAATTGCTTTCGAGCTTCTGCTTTTCTCTTTTGATTGGCTATGTTCAGTACAATATTATTGAAAACATTTCTAATTGTCAGTGGCTTTTCGCTAAAAAAAATTCTGTTATAAAATGCTTAGAACAGTAAGTTTGCTGAAACTGGGCTTTTTCTGGCTATGAAAGAATGTAGATATTTTTGGGAGAGTGATAGTCGTATTATGACTAAGCTCTTGATATTTGTAATTATGTTCAAAGACTTATCTAGTACCACTAAAATGTATTTCAATATTTATTGTGGCTTATTTACCAAGCATATGGTTTCTTATAGAAAAAAAAATATTAATTGTATCCCGATAATACTAATCAATTAGTGATGGGAAGTTAAACCTATGAATTTAATTGTCTGTTGCAGAGAACAGCCGTCAGATATGACTTTCCTTTTGGACAGTGACTAGATTATTCAATGAAGTTGCAACTGTACATATTTAGATCCTTCCCGAAATTAATTTTACAGTAAAATAATAACAAATGCTGAATATGTATTGTTTGTTAATTATATTTCGCTCAAAACAGCAAAATGGCCAATAGTTGGTACGCTTCATGCCCAGTGATTAGTACTTACATTTCACTCTACGTTTTTCAGACCTGAAACGTGTACCAGTTATTGGCACCACTGAGATCAGTAGTTGGCTCCCCTGTCAAATAAATATGAATTTTGGAAAAATAGCATTGCAGATATTGGCAACCTTCCGGAATCCATCTGGTTAAGTTGGTAACTTACTAAGAAGCCTTTTCGCCATTACTGCCTTAATCACGACCAGTAACACAGTTTATAAACTTCGTGTGCAGAAGCCATTAAAAAGGAATAAGCAACCTTTTGTTTTACCAAATTATTATCGACTTGGGAGCATCAATAACTGGGCAGTGATACTAAATTCAGGGACGTTTATCCTATGAATTCTTTAACTCTCGGAAGCAGGGATTCCGGCAAGATTTTCAGTTTGAAGGGGGTGTAAAGTCACAATTGGAGAGTATACGTAAAGTTTTGCACGGTTTATATTGATTTTAGATCGCAAAACTATTAAATTTGGAGGATGTTCTAGATGGATTTGTGGTGTAACCCCCACAGGGATCTAGCGGAATCACTGCTTGAAAGTTTTTACTAGCATTTATTTAATAGGCAAAATGTTTTGGATTTCCAGTTCTACCCTAAATACATCATTTAATCTTTTTACAAGAGTGATAGTTGTATTATGACCAAGCTCCAAAATTTCATTATATTTTATGCAACTCGAAGTAATTTTTCCGGACTAACCCATTCAATATTAATTTTAATCAATGAACTGTAAAGTCAGATCACAGATACAGTAATAGATTGCTTATGCAGTCGAATATGCAGTACGGTTTTGGGGTACGAAAATGCATTAAAATATCATCTTACGAAGTTATGTAACTATAAAATTGCTGGTAATAAGATATTATATTCGTACTGCAATTGGAAGTACCGGAATGACCTATTGGTACAAGTATAGTACTGTTACACTACTAGGGTTAATCATTTAGCTATTTAAAATGCTAATATAGGAATTTGATAAACGTTTTACGTAGTTTTAACTTTTAACATAATGTGCACGAGTCTCCACAGAAAACTTTGTAATATAATTAAATATAAAATATTAGGGTTATTCCATCTTCACACAGACGTTTATTTCTAAGTCGGAAATGGAAATAATTGCAAACACCAAACTGTGCCAGTTTTTTAAAACCCAGCATTCCCCATGATCGTTCATACACCGCTGCTAACGTTGTGTAGTTCCCTGATTCCCTTATCATACTGCAGTTCTCGTGTTCACTGAAGAATAATGCTCTGTAGTGCATAATTTCTCTGGAATTCATTCCCTACCACTTGCTGCTTAAGATGTCCAAACAATTAATAATCACCGGGCGCTAAGTCTAGACTCTAGACTATACGAGGCGTGTGGTAGCACCTTGGGGTGCAAGTTGTCTAGTGTTATAGCAGTCAAATTCTTAGAATACAGGTGAGCAATTGTCATAAAGTCCAATGACATCTTCAGACAACATCTAAGGTCTTTTCTTACGAGGAGTATTACTTTAGGCCGTCATAACTCATCCACCAGGGATTTCATCGTGCTTTAGTTACTCTTCATAATTTTAAGTCAGAAAGTCTCACTAGACGTTAAACACTGTTTTACAATGCGAGAAAGCTTTAATTGGCAATAGCAAATGATGGTTAAATAGCCTGAAATTTGAAAGTGATGCTTCATATATATTACGGTGTCAAAAACTCTTCACAGAACCGGAATACAATAAGCAGAGAAAGATAACAGTATTAATTTCTAGACTGTTAAAGCATTCAACATTAAACGTTGATTAGTGTATATTAAGTAACGCTCATATAATAACTAAATGGTGATCTGCCGTAGATCGATTAGTTAATTTTGGTTTAGAAAAATCGATATTTCTTGGGAATTGTCCTAGTCCTCGACAAGACTGGCTGAAGGTTCTCCAGTGTGTTTTTTTACAAAGGAAAGCCGTCAATCTCCCTACCGACGAATATCACATTGAAAATTTCAAGGATTATAACACATATGGATAGATGAAAACATACCACGTCCTAATTTCAACAACTTTTTAAATTACTTAAAATTTAAGAAATATATATAGGAATCCATAAGCTAAGGGGTAAGTTGACACTGAAACATTAAAGGATGTTTGAGGCAATTATTGAAATTTAACACAAAATATAAGTGACGCAAAACTGTCATATTTTTTACAAACAAACATTGCACCTTACTGTGTCCATGCACAAAAGAAAACAATTTTCTGTGCCATATATTTCGTGTTACATAATATATGAAAGATTAACAAGAACATTTTTTATTCGTAAATATCACTAACCTACTGGAGTCGACATACGAGAGTAATAATAGCGCATGGGTGGTGGCACCCACACATGGCTTACACAGACTAGGAAGCAGTAGTAGGCAATAAACTAATTCCTATCAGTCCACGGATTGAAAATGAAGAGTTACCCAAATATGATTGAAACAGATATTGATGTTACACCATGAACACATCTTGAATCTCGTGTGTACACAATATTGACTCTCAAATGGTCCACGACGATCTTAAATAGGCGTGGGCAGTCTTATTACAAGGTAACGAGAAGTATACCACGTATATTCGTGTACGGCTCAGAATAATGGGAATTACAAGTGATTATAATTTAGTGAATGCTTCTTGATGATAAACAGGCTATCAGGTAGTGAAGATAGATTGTCAGCATTACATCGAACGAAATCTTGTATGAGCCTGACAAGCAGTTTGTACTGGTGTAAATGTATACATCTAAAGACTTGCAAAATATCGAATTTTTAGATGGCATCACTTCAAATTGTGGATCAACTTCGTCGTGTACGAATTCTTGAATCAATATAGTTATGCCTGTGTGTCCTAAATGCAAACGGAGGAAGAGAGATGGTTGTATTGGTTGCAGTCGCATTCTTATATTCAGCACACCACCAACTATTTTCTCATCTTTCCACTTGAACCAAAGTGATCCATTGCTCTAGATGGGAAGTTATGTATGATACATATTCCAAGATGGAGGCCACATCTATCACCTGGTTGATGACAATACATATGCAGAAATTTTCTCAGGTATCCAGGCATGAACAGAAGGACTTGAAGATTGTGTAAATTTGTTATGGAGGAAATAGATGCCGGTTGTCCCATATACAACAGCTGTCTGCTGAACGTTTATCAATAAAGGACACGCGTTTGCTCTGTACTGAACACTTCCGATTCCTATATGTCATATGTGCCTTTGTATTACCGAACTCGTCTCACCAATTCACACACACTGTTTTGCGTACACCTCTTGATAACTTGAGGTACGTCGCGTAACAATATCCGTAATTTGTCTGGATGATATATTGAAGTCTGTCTTAAATGGCTTTAGAAACATATGACTGGTCAGAAAATTTGTTACATCCATGCGCCATGTACTCTTCAAGAAGCATTAAGTATGTATGTTCTTAAGACGATAGCAAAATTTTATAGCACAGGATTCCTACTCTGTACGGACAATTACTTCATCCAGAAGCGAAAATAACATATCCATTATTAGTGCTCCTCATCACACTGTCAACGTTAGAGGAAAACGAGAGTGACTAATCAAAGTGGAACAAAGAACCAATCACATAAAAATTGCTTTACTAGTTCACGTAGATTTCTAAACCCTAATACAGTTGGTATTGACGTGATCTCTTATGAATGAATCACTGTTCCTTGTTTGTCAGCCTCTTTTGCCTCCAAGGTAGCTGAAGTACACAATTCCTCCAGAAGCTATACCACTGTATAAATGGAGCCTGTATCAGTAGGAAATTCAATCTTCTTACAACGAAGGGATCCGTTCAGGGAAGGAATACGTAAGAGGGTGCTTCCAGAACACTGATGTATCTTTTTCGGGATTCTATAGTGCGGAAAACTGACTCATGGTGCTAAGAAGAAAAATAAAAACAAAAATAGAATCGAGTAAAAGTTTGTGATCGCGCATCGTCTTTGAAATTTAGGAAAATACTGAAAATGACTCATTTTTTGTGATTATTTTAAAAAAATACTAAACACGCTTTAAATGAAGTACTATAGATTTTGGTGTAAATCACATGAACGACATAATCTAGGAGATTTTTGCCCTACCGGACTTTGCAGGCAAACATTTTACTAATAAAATGTGAATCCTCATGATCTTTTTTCAAGCGTATCAATTGTTATACAATTGCTTGTTTACACATTATTTCTTCATATGTAAATTACATGCTGAAATTCGACTAACTATGTACTCTGTTGTTGTTATTCTTCGGATTTCAACAACACCCTCCCCAACCAAGCAGCCACATAAGTTGTTTTGCAGAACTTAACAGCAGATGTTCACAGTTATTTACAATTAAAGATATGTTGTTCTAAACCTTTTAATATACTACTTGTAACTTTAAGTTTTGATTTATGAGAGTCATCTTGACAATAGGGAGGTGTCCATCTCTGGACTGAGTCCCGCAGATTTTGCGTGAAGCTTCTGCCACCAATTGGACACATTATTAAACTACCTGAGTGTGGCAAAGGAAACTTTTTATATTCCCATTCGGCACCTACAGAATTGAATTTGTGAGTTGATGTGAGCATCACTGATCGTCTATAATATATGTGGAGAAGTTTTCTTAAAGGTGTCCCAATGAATTATCTTCAGCATTTTCTGTTACGGAAAAGTTAATTTTAGGAGTTAAGAAGATTTTAATTGACTTCCTCTTAGACAATGACCGTCTGGTGGCTTTTAAACATGCCTATGTATGAACTCTCTGATGTGTTTCTTTCATCTAATATCTTAGACAGAGGAAAATTTTGCAGAGTGGCCAAAAATGCATTGAATTCAATGATAAGGTGTGTTACTTTGAATTGAATTTCAATTTTACTGGTGGCTTTTAGGTATCTAAGACTCAAGCCGGGATAGGAAAGCGGAAACGATATGTGAAGGAATCGGCGAGGACCTATGTAAAAGCACCATCCAAGCGTTTGCATGGTATGACTAAGGAAGAACTCTGGAAAAGTCTAAGTTAAGATTGTCGGACACTGTGATTTGACTTAGGACCTCACAAATTCTACATTACCAAAACCTACTTAGTTTTATCTTTGTGTCATAGATGTCTACGTGGGTTGGAATTAATTAAAACAAGTATCTTACAGATAGGTTCGAAGTACAGACAGTATTTTACAAATAGATTCGAAATCCTAGCCGGCTCGAGTAATAATAATGATTATATTAATAATGAAATTGATGTAAGTAAGATGTGGGAGGAAATTCGTGAAACTATTAAGAGCGCAGCGAAGGAACGTGTAGGTGAGAAGAAACATCAGAAAAACAAACCTTGGGTTGATGAAGAAAGTTTTAAGCTTCATGAGGAACGAAAACAAGCCAGGTAACGATGCGATGAATAAGGAATAAAAGCGAAGCAAATACGCGAAACGAAACGCGGAAGATTGAGGAGATAGAGGAAAACAGGAAGACAAATAACACACGAGATCTATAAAAAGGGGTAAACTCGTTAAGAAAAGGATACCAGCCGAGGTTAGGAATGATTAGAAATGAACGTGTAGATCTTCAGGCCCATCCGACTAAAATTGATAATGTGTGGAAAAGTTATTTCGACAAACTTCTTAATGTACGCAACGGGGACCAAACAGAAGAATTTGAAATCCATACTGCAGAACCATGGATTCCCGACCCAAGCGAGATCGACATCGAAATGTCGGTAAAGAAAATGAAAAATTTCAAATCGCCAGGAATAGACAATATTCAAACCGAATTAATCAAAGCAGGAGGAACGGCACTAATCAAGGAACTACATAAATTGATAAGTGCTATATGGAGAAAGAAGGAGCTCCCAAAGGAATGGAAAACCTCAATAATAGTTCCGATTTACAAAAAAGGCGATAAGTCGGAATGCAATAATTACCGCGGAATCTCGTTACTTCCAACCTGTTACAAGGTATTAAGTAATATTCTGCTAAAACGCCTAAGTGCATACGTAGATGAAATAATTCGAGATCACCATTGTGGATTTAGAAGAAATAGATCCATGTTGGACCAGATTATCGCCTTGAGACAAATTTTGGAGAAGAAATGGGAATACAATGGGACGGTTCACCAGTTATTCATTGATTTTAAGAAACCATACGATTTTATCAAAAGGGAAAAGTTATACAGAATCCTGATACGATTTGGAATTCCGAAAAAAATGGATCAACTGGTGAGGATGTGTCTCAGTGACACCATAAGCAGAGTACGGATAGGTAATAATATTATATGTCAGAAAGTTTCAAGATTCGCAACGGATTGAAGCAAGGCGATGCCTTGTCCCCACTACTGTTTAACTTTGCGTTAGAACATGCGATTTTAAAAATTAAAGGGGACAAAAAGGGACTATCATTGAATGGTTTGAATCAACTGTTCGTATACGCGGATGATGTAGATTTAATACGGGACGATACAGATGCACTACAATGCAACACCGATGTATTAGTAGAAGCGTGCTAACATCTACATAGAAAACATAGATAAAGCAAAATACATTATAACAAGCCGAAACGCACGTAATAAAGGGTATAAAAACATAAGAATTAAGGATGAGGTCATAGAGAAAGTAATCAAATTTAAATACTTGGGAGCATATGTAACAAGCAAAAATGAGGTCACGGAAGAAATAAAAAGTCGCTTAGTATCGGGCAACGCATGCTTATATTCAGTTCAAAAACTTCTAACATCGCGATTAATATAAAGGAAATTGAAATTAAAAATATACAGAACGGTTATTCTGCCGGTAATACTTTACGGTTGCGAAACTTGGAGTACGACCCAAGCCGATGAACATAAATTACGTATGTTTGAAAATAAGGTTTTGAGATAGATATACGGGCCGAAACGGGACGAGATGACTGAAGAGTGGAAGAGACTGCATAATGAAGAAGTCCACGGACTGTACGATTCACAAGATGATGTAAAAATAATGAAATCGCGACGACTAAGGTGGGTAGGTCATGTAACTCGGATGGGGAAAAATGAAGATTATATTCTATCCTGGTTGGAAGGCCGGATGGAAGGAGGCCATTGGGAAGACCGAGACGTCGTTGGGAGGACAATATTAGAAGAGATCTTCGAGAAGTAGGTGGTCGTGATTAAAACTGGCTTGATGTTGCCCAGGATAGAATCCAATCGCGAACGTTTGTTACTTTGCCGATGAACTAGCAAGTTTCATAAGCCATAGAGTTAGTTAGTTGATTAATTTTACAGACGGCCCGAAGCATGCCTTTGAAGCAGTTGGAAGCTTACGGTACTTGCCTTAAACGTTACTCCCAGTAATTGAATGCAATGCATTTTTTTTCATTCCGAAAATTTTCTTCTGGCTATGATATTAGATGAAATGAAACACATCAGAGGGTTTATGCATACTCATATGTAAAAGTCACACAGTCAGTTTCATTAATCAATTAGAATCTTCTTAACTCCTAAAATTAACTTTTCTGTAACAGAAAATGCTGAAGATAATTCATTTAGACGCTTGTAAGATAACTTGTCCACACCTATTACAGAAAATCAGTGGTGATGACATAAACTCACAAATTCAATCTAGAAGTGCCGAATTGGGATATAAAAGGTTTCCTTTTCCACACGCAAGCAGCTAAACAATTTGTCAAATTTTTGTCAGAAGCTTCACACGTCTGGGGAGCTCAATCTAGAGATGGACACGTCATGATCTCTCTCTTGTCAAGATCAGCAATGCCTAATTTCTCTCATAAGCCATAACTTATTACAAGTAGTATATTGAAAGATTAGAACAGCATATATTAAGTGAACATCTGCTGTTAAGTTCTGCAAAACATAATTTTCATAATATCCCTAAATTTCAAAGACGATGCGTGATGTGAAGATTCTATCAGATTTTATTTTTCATTGTTTTTGTTCGTTTTTCTTTTTAGCACCATGGGATTCTTTTCTGCACCATAGCGTCCCAGAAATGAAAGATTAGTTTTTTTTAAACCACCAAATACGTAATACATAAAAATTACAATGATAATTATCCTCAAACTTACATATATCTTCGTACAATTACGTTTGCCAGTAGAAACTGCCAATTTGGGGTAGAAAGTCGATTAAATCACACTCAGATCGTATAAATATTTGTTTTACATCACAGTTAATATAACTTTTATTTATTCAATTTCAATATTGTCTACAGATGTCCGTCGCAGCTGAAAATATAATTCGATTATTATAATACGATATTTGTATTTACAGAAACATCTAATCTTTAACAGTTATATTAAGCTTCATAAACGTATACATTTATTGTAGACTTCTCTAATTGCTAGTTGGCTTTAGCACAACACAATTCTAGTTTAAAAATTCTTCAAAATTCTCTGCTGACAAATTCATCTATAAACTAACCTGGATCTTAACAGATACGATCATAAATTTCATTATTTTTTATAGCTTGGGTATTTTTGGAAGAGTGATAGTCATATTAAGGCATTTCTTTAACGTAATCACGTCTATATAATATGCCAACTATGGTTGGGAAAACAGGACTATGGGGGAAAGGTATAGATTTTGGCATTTTAATTGGTTCGTATATAAATTAGACATTGTTTTTATTAATAATGCGGGCATACTGTGGTAATTCGTTTCATAATACATTGCCAAAATAAGTGATCGTAAAAGAACTCCAATTCTACGGTTCAGTAGCCGCTCGACTTGACCCATAGACGCCTAAAGGCGATAAATAGAATTCATATACAGTAGCT
This sequence comes from Lepisma saccharinum, assembly GCA_022664845.1. Taxonomy (NCBI): domain Eukaryota; kingdom Metazoa; phylum Arthropoda; class Insecta; order Zygentoma; family Lepismatidae; genus Lepisma; species Lepisma saccharinum. Next base: position 43,209 of record JAGDQP010002814.1, read on the forward strand.
GATTTCCCGAAAAGTAGTTTTCGTACGATAGCTGCACCCGAATGATCTAATATGTTTAAGCTATCATCTAATCATTTACAAAATAACATTATATAATGGAAATGTTGTCATTTAAAACCGAGAAAATAGTTCCGTTGAAAACAAAATAATAGGCAAATACTTCTTCAGAAGATTTCATAATATAATTAGAGCTGAGTAATTTTAACAGTTTTAAATTGATACTCGATATGTTGGTTAAGTAGCCTGAAACTTTAAAAACGATGTCAATTTAATAAATGTTTCGTGCGTAGCAAGAAAAACACCCTTACAGAATATAGCATTAAGTACTGTTTGTATGTTGAGTGTGTAGGTATTTCTTGTTATCATTGCCATGAGTTGTTTAAGGCTGTTGTAACATAAAATGGAAGAACTCTGAAAAACTAAAAGTACGCCAAAACAAATTTGAAATGTATTAGGAGAAGCCTGAAGCGAAAATAATACTAAAAAAAAAAGTCATAAATTCCAGTTGGCAAGAACGTTTGTATTTATATGCGTGGCTGAAGCTTTGTGGAGTAGTGAGTCGAGGTCAATTGTACCGAAAACAGTAGGTTCCGTTTTAATAAAAACACCACCTTGTTTGAGACGTTAAATACTTAACCAAGCAATCCAAAGTGGAATTTGCTTTCAGTAGCTGGCATAACAGGTCTCAGAACTCCAGTAAATTATATTCTATATTCAATCTAATGTGTAACGTGTTTTCTATATTATTATAGGTTTCAATTTTCGTCTCATGATACTAACGTCGGGTAGCTTTCATTGAAAACTAAAAGATTATGCTAAAAAAAAAATAATTTTACATTGAATCTAATCGAATCGTTTTTCCTTGCAGTTTTTATTTGGGGGAATCACATAGGAAAAGTGAAATAATGTGTAAAATTTACTATATTATAACGACTGTAGAAATACTTAATTAAGGAAATGTACATAGTTTCCTGTTAAGAAAAAAGAATACTTAAAACATATATACAAAATGTGAACGAGAAGACGACACGTTTCTCTTACGAAAGTTACGGGAGACGTGAATTCTGGTAACGTACAATTTTATGTATAGTGTCAATTACGTCAATTAAAATTTTATATAATCCTTTAATAGATGTTACTGTTCAAAAAGATGGGTGATTTTCTTTTCAAATAATCATAGGTGCCCACTGCCAAGTCTTTCCATGGGGTCTTAGTAAATTCTGTTATTAGTCAGGCTTTGTTCGGTACCCGGTACGTTCTGACCTACTGCATTCTAAACTTCTGCATTGTCAATTTTTTTGTTTTCGTGGAAGAACAATAATTTTAGTTGCAAAATGTAGCAGAACGAAACTTTTTTAACTATGTTTAATGCATTTACAACGACAGAATTAAATTTAGATTTCTGAGTGCATTGTAAACCTGGAGTAGTCTACAATTACCTAGAAAGTACTGGGTGTAACCAGATAGGGAGTCAAACCACAATACTCTGTTATACACTCTTATAATTTCGTAGACCTGAGTTTTGTATTTGGGTATGTTGTCCAAGTATTTTCTGAAGATAATGTTTCTTTCAATTCCAACCGTTTCATCTGCGAATTTAGTGCCCATAATTAATAATCACTTATGAACCAATACAAGGGCTATATTTCAGTTCTAGCAAGCCACCTTAGCATAATTTAGTTGGTACCGACATAGCACTGTTTTTGATTCAAAGTTGAAATTCCCTTGATTTTGGCTTAACATGATACGACAAGTATATTTCAAGCTTGATACAACCTTGACTTTTGATAGATAAAACATCTTTGATTTAACAACCCAATTTCAAGTTTTGTCATTCCTTGCCTAAACAAGGCACTTTATGCCTTTGAAAAATCAAGCATGATTCAAGCTTGATTCAATATCTTTGCTTGACACGGCAAGCTTGTTTTTCAGTTTGTTGCCTTGAAGTTACAAGGCTAAAACAAACTTGATTCTAACTGATTTCGCAATGTGGGTAGA
>JAGDQP010002814.1:50206-72290 GCA_022664845.1 Lepisma saccharinum
ATTACGCTACATCTTAGCTACTTCGCAGTTTTATCATGCCAGGTGTTTGAAATTACTATAAAGGTTTTAGTCAAACACAGGAGCCATCTATAAACAAGAGAAAATACAAATATTCACAAGCAGTTTAACGTACGTCAATTAAAAGATACTGGTTCATCTGTTCTTAACTAATACATATTATATTTTTAACAATTTTCAGCAGTATTTCTTAAACATGAAAGTACAACTTCAAACTCAAAATTAATTATTTATTATTTGTATTATAGGACCCAGTAAATTAATAATAATCAGAATATATTTAGGAATTATTATGATCAAGTTAAACTCTTACCGTCCGCTATGTAACCAACCTCAGGACGCATGTAAAATTTGCTTACATTGTTACGCAAACCAAGAAAATTGAACATTTTGATTTCTGTAGATATTTAGTGACATAAGAGGGACACTGTCGGTTATTTTCACTTTCTGATATAAAGGTTATATTTGTTCTTGCGCAGGCCTTGTATGTTTGCCAACCAGATGGCTGGACAAGTTCAGATAGGAGAAATACGACTAATCTGGAAAATTGTTAATGAAATATTAGATCAATTGAAGCCCACTGGCCAAGGTGGGCTTCATTACTCTTCTAGGACGAGGACGGGAAAGTCAAAGTCCACATTGCCCTTGCAAATTTTAGTATTCCTGTAAAAACCTGTAAGGAGGTCGGACAGATAGCTGGAATAATGCGATGTTACTTTTTTTTTTACGTAATATTGCTTTTGCTGTTTCATAACTTGGATATTTTCTTTTGTTTAAAACAATCTTTAAGATTTTCCTGGATGCAGTAAGAGTAATGATATCTTAGTTAATCTTAAACTACACTGGAGCACATAAACAACAACAGCTAACTTTAAAAATTTATAATTCGTCCTTTACCACGGATGAAGAAAGTTAATAAGAAAAAGATAAAGTTTATAATACTGTGAAACTCATTGAATTAATCTTTTAATTATTTGGTTAATTATGAGCCTCAATCGAAGACTTTTTGCATTGTAAATCGTAATTTGTCTAGACATTCTATAGCATTTATATAAGGACATCAAGAAAGTGGGCCGTCAATAACAATTCTACATTCGTGCTGATATTAGCGTCGTAGGTAAACTCACTTTATTTATTATTTTTTCTAAATAAACCATTATTTCAGGTCTTTCGCTACGCTGAAAGGTACTCTGATTGCTCATTTTGATCAATATAATTGCAATTGTTAAATATTTAAAAATTGTGATACTATCAAAGACATATAAACAATTATTTCTATTTGAATTTAATTATCATCTTTAGACAACATTATTTGCAAATTTTAGTCAAGATGGCCGGTTTGAAGATGGCGGTTATTGATGTCATACCATCCAGCACGTATCGCTTTCAGTTCAGTATTTATGAATAGATATTTGCTTTTAATATACTTAACAATTAGTAAGCTAAAAGGCGTTTTACTCTGTATTTGATATACAAGCTCTCTACATTCGATCTTTCTCGGGTTCGCTAGTCGTTCTTGACCTTAACAGATATTCATTTTGTCTATCAAGAAATGCCTACGCACTGTACGCACATACTAAATTTTATCATAAATCCTTCTCTGTCATCTGGTAAGATGAATCAAGCGAACTAAAGGCAGATCTTCTGTTGCTATACAAGTGCCCAAACTTTGTATAACTACATGCACTTACATACAATACTGAAAAATATGAAGAGGTACAATCTCACAACAAGCAGCTTTACACTCATTCATCATCAACTTCCTCTTAATGGAATGAGATTGAGGGAAGTTACGATGAAAGAACAATCCAAATCCTTCTGGTTCTCTTAAGGCTGTAGATCACCCCCGCCATCTTGGTACGCACTTTCCATTGATTAACATGGGAATTGTTTTACTCGTTTTATACTTTTCAGGAGTATAGTTTTAACTTCTGTTTTCGCACAGTTTATCGTCATGTTCTCTTTTACTCATGCTACTTTATAGAAATGCAATATTTTACACAGGAACAGTATAATTTCCCGTTAACGTATTGTGATTTATATAGCAAACTACTAATAATGCATTATAATTATATATTTGTAGAAACTTCACAAACCAAAACTATACAAGAGTCAAATTAACCACCAAGACAAATTTTGTGAAAGCAGAACTTAAATATTCTACATCCGAGAGGCATAAAATGAGTAAAACAATTCCCGTGTAAATCAATGGAAGGTGCATACCAAGATGGCGGGGGTGATCTACAGCGTTAAGTTTCTGTATCTTTATTTCGTTTTCATTTTAATTCTTCATTCTTCTGTAGTATGGAGTCCGCTTCTCAACCGAGATCTGATAGTCTTAGATATTAATTGATCTCTAAGTGACAAGTTGATAGATATTACTAACATTTAAATCACTTCGTCCATCTGTGCAAGGTAAGATTTATGACGCTAAATGCTTTTCCGGTTTGATCTAAACTAAGGCACGGGTGATTTTTACAGATTTTTGTATGGTTTAAGGAGAGCTCGCATTTCGTACTTTTTTTGTTCCTCACAACGAAATCATTCATGTAGATGTCAAACTCAATAACTTTTCTCAAGAATGAAAGAGGTCCTTACTAGAAGTAAGTTCTTTTAAATAAAATGCATGAAGTTAATCTCCAGATTCTTTTCTTCTTTCATTTCTTTCTCCAGATTATCGGCGTCGATGACAGATCTTAACGCATATTTAGCTGTTCTATATTGAATGGTGAAGTAAGAAAAGCTGACATCTATCAACCTCTAGGGTACTATATATCGTTCTATGATTTCATGTGGGGTATCCACAAGTAATATCTACCCTTTCCGTAGTCGTGACTGGCCAGAAGTAACTTTGCAACTGTAGTCTTGAATTCGGTACAGCTATATTTCTTGACGGAACTCTCTTTAAATCTTGAGATGTCTACGATAATCTTTTCACATGAAATCAAATTAAAATATTAATGAAACATCCGCAGATCATTAATAAAGAGCTATATGAAAGAAGGACATTTCAGGAAATCTCGAAAATAAACAGAAGTTATTTTTGTGAAAGAACAACAACTTTTCAGAAGCATAAATCTTATTTCGGTGATGACCCAAAGTCACTTGATTCCTGTGTAGTCAAAAAGCTCTTTCAATTTGGTAATTGAAATTAGAGCAGAGAGAAATTGAATTGACTGGGATAAACGGAAAAGGAACGTTAATAGTTCAGTAAATATATAAAAATAAAGATCACGTTTCCCTTACAAAATAATAAATTATTTTATATAGGATGATTTTTATAAATATTAATTTTTGGTTAATGTTTACGTTCGCAATACTTTACTGGCAAAAACGATCACGTTTTACAATTTGTACGGGATTTTCCAGGAAAATGTAGATAAAATTAATTATACAGAAACTCCAAAGTTTGAAATTCTAATTTCAATCGGATAACTGCTAATTCAAGTTCGTATTGCATGTACAGTTTGAATTCTTTTGGCACTTTAATGTACATATACTTTAACATTTAAAAGTAAAATTTCATTTTATTGACATGCTATTTAACACTTCCCAATTTTTTTGCAAAATGAATGCTCATATTAGGCACATTTTACGAACAATCATATTTTTAGTAATTAAATATTTTGCTTTCAAATCAGGGTGAATTAAGATATGTATCCCTTTTGTATAGCTTAAAAGAATACGCAATATGTTTGTTTACTTGTGTTCGTTCAAATTAATACTAACCTCACGTAGTGGTATTTGAAACCAAGGTTCCTCCTAAGGTTATATCCTAGGTAGCAAATATAACTTATGACAAAATGGCAGCCAAATTGCTCAACAAGTCTTGTATAATTGCTGCTAAACTGCGTATGAAACTCTAGTAAATTGAAGCAATTATGTAGCAACAAACCACATGACATGAAAATGCTGCAAGCTGCTGCAGCAAAGCTAACTTGCAACTAGTAAGAAAGAAAAAGCAGTATACAATTTGTTTGTGGCAAAATAGCAGTGCAAGAGGATTTCCATAGAGACGTAAAGCTATATTACTGAACTCTTGCTGTATTCATGCGATTCAAATGCTGTATTGCAGAAACCTAACTTGCTATGTGGGTTATGGTGACACTGTAATGAACAAATATATGTAGGCCTAGTCATATGGTCGTCATCATGTCATAGACGTCATATATATGTGAATTTGGAGCTATTACATATACAATATGCCACACATGCGTTTTTAATTATAATATAACGTTTGAATTCATTAGAAGTTGTAAGTACCCAAACATGAGAACTTGAGGTGATCTACCAAACTCAATTTTCAGGCATTCTACCTTAACTAGTAGTCATCGTATGTTACATATAGTTTCTAAAAGTGCCTTCGGGAAATCATTGTTTTAATGCTAACATATTTATGTATCATATAGTATTATACTCTGCTAGCTCACACAATGAAATGCTTCTATATGTTTACCTTGACTGAGGAAAAAATATTTGAAATCATGTTGTCCATAAATAAACAACATTTCTTCGATTTGAAGGAAGTTACGTTACTACTCTTTTTTTCTCAATATTTATCTTTCTGGTCCATCTTTATCATTACTCTTGTCATGAAAATTATTCAATATTAGATTTTCTACCCTTTTTCTGTTTACTTATATCCTTTCTTTCAATAATTATCTCGGGGTTAATTATAGAAAGATTTATGAACTAACACTCCTGATTATTCTATTATTTGAAATTGTAATTGGGCGTAACTGTTCCAATTATGTACTCTTAAAATTACTTAGAAGTGAAGCTGTCAACTATTCTTAAAACAAGGGAAAGGAATTCTGGAACAATTCAGTTCTAAACCATTTCTATTCGTGATAGACTTTCTCTCCAAAGAAATTATAGTACTGCAAGATATATTTTGTAGAAAAGGTGGTTTAATAGAATTTTACTCTAGCATTTTCCTGTATATTCGTATCTGTTAGGCTTGTTTTCTGTATCCGCTACCTTGTGAACAATGCTCGATTGATGCTGTATAAATATTTCAAGCATAAGTACACTAAATATGCCTCTCTCATCGCAGATCATTAATCGTGTATCGATTGACAGTTCAATTTCTACTTCTCTGTTTATACATATCTCTACTCATAAGATTTTCTTTGAATTCATCTCAACTACTACAAATAAATTCAAGAATAAGCTGGCAACAAATCTTTATTAATTTGCTTAGAACCGAATAACAGCTAGAACTAATGTTAAACTACAGCGTATATATTCACTCCTGTTTCTAATATAAAAATTGGCCTGGAGGATATACATAAGAACGAGTGCTGTATTCAACCTTTTATATAATTTCTTTCATTAAAGCAAAACTAAATAAACCCGTGTCACCTACCGTTATATTTCCATATAACTTCAATAAAACAACTGCAACTGTACAGTAAAAATTGGAAGCTAGCTCAGAGAATTTTCAGACATATCTGTAAAGCATCTATGGGACCAAAACAAAATTAAAATCACTTAAAAATAATGTTCTAATTTTCGCCTGACGGTCATGTCTTTAATTATCATGTAAGTCATTTTTATACCTCTTTTTCAGAAAGTATATTTTAGTGCAATTGTCATCAAATGACATTAATCTACAAGTATTAGCAAATTTGCTTTGTTTTAATAAAAGACGAAATTATTATTTTGTCTCAGAATGAAAGAAAAAAATACTTCTACAGCAAGCAAAAGAATATATAGAAAAGGCGTTGTTCATTTGGAAAGTAGAATTTTAGAGTGTAGGAAACGTTTAATTACAATTACTTGAAGAAGGAGCTTGATTGATTGACCACAAAAGAAACTGCACATTCTAAGAAACAAATTGGATTCTTAAAAGTTCTATTTTGCCTTGAGTTTTTCACGGTACCTTGTAAACTCACCTGTTACGTTTGAGTGCGTGTAATAAGTAGTAGGATAAACCACAGGTGTGTACTTTTTCAGAATGTGTTTCTGAACATTATTATAATATGAGTGTTAGTGGGCCTCTTTTTGTGTTTCCTTTCCTGGGCATTTCTGAGATGTTTGGCTCAGGATATGGACGAGTTTGTTTTATAGAATTGCCAGATGACTGCACAGCTTGTGTCATACAAACCCTATAAAGAGAGGTCTTGTTTATATTTTATAATAGATTTTTGGTTGGAGTCTTGCCACTTTTTGGGCTAAGTATAGCAAGTAGCCATTTTTTTTACCAATATTGGCAATATACTGACAAAGCGGTTGATCCTTTCGGATTAATTTTAACCTTATGAATTTTATATACAGAGCGTTTTCTTTATATTAATTTGTAAGGGAGTTTTAAGTTCTACTTTTTGTTTAGGTTTGAAAAGATTTGGATTTTGAAGGTGAGTCACTGTAGAGTATTAGGTGTTTTGTCTAACGAATTGTAGATTTCCTTTTAAAAAAAGAGGGGAGACCTTTGCTTTTAATTTTTTTGTTCATAAGCTTTGTCTTCTCTCAGTGAGAGCGTGAAATGTTGTCTTCTTCAGAGGAAGTCCAATTATATTTTCGTCGCTTTGTTTTACCAAGCTTTGTGGTTTCAATATAGATTTTTTTCATGTTTCGATCCGTACATCCCATTTTATTAAAATTGTGGTGTCACATCATTATAAGAGTTTTGCTACCATAATGTTTTCTTTGTCTGTAACATCTTGCAGAACATCGTCATTTAGTTGGCGTTCTTGTGAAGATCTTGTTACAGGCAACAAGATTCAAAGCTGTTTTCTCTGTTTCAATGAGAACTTATTTACTGAGTCTCTTTTTTTAGTAATCACCTCAGTATCCGCGGATGCAAGACTTCTGCTTCTAACCGGACTTGAATCGGGATTGTTTAGTGGTGTCCCATTTCAAGACACTGAGCTCAATATGATATGTTCACAGTATAGAAGACTGCATTAATCGGCTATTTATTCTTATCTTGTCATTGGGAATTTTTGTCACTGCCGATCACCAGTGCCTTTACCAAATATTTTGGTCATCAATTTCCGATGATCGACTCGCCTCATTGATGATTTTGCTGTGGAGCGGAAAGAGGTTAAGAAAATTTCTATTAGCGATCTTGTTAATTATTGCTGAAATGAAGAAAACACATTACCCTTTGATGCATTAGAGCTTGTCATCTGTTGTAATTAAAACTTTACAAAAACCAAACAATTAAAATTCCTTTATTTTTTTGTATCAGATATGAGTGTGATTTGATATTTTAACTATATCGTATTAACAGCGAAAAAAGGCATGTGAATTACACATAGGGATTCCGCCAAGATTTTCAGTTTGAGGAGGGGTAAAGTCAAAATTAGTAGGGTATAAATGGAGTTTTGCACGTTTTCTTTGGATTTTTTGCCTTATTCGTTTAAAGTTATGGGTGCGCGCGATGATTTGGGGAGTGATACCTCCACAGGGGGCGTCTGGCGTAATCCCTGATTACGTATATTCAGATTATGAAGTAAAACTACCCTTGGAAATAGGTAGGATGCGCCAGGCGATATACCATATAAGGTCTTTCCTAAATTAACTTGCCCCACAAACAAAAACTAAAATGACGCCACTGGCTAAAATGCAACATACTTATAAATGCGAGAGAATGTAAAATGCAACATATGAGAGAATACGATTATTCAATAAATTATTAACATAGTGCTCACACAACGACCATATTAACAGTCTCCCACTAGTAAGTAATAACCCTAGAAGGAAGGTCTTGTACACAGTAGAGGAATTCGAAACAAATGAGTTGAAAAATATCTTATTCTAGCAGGGTACTATATCGAATATTTGATAAATTTGTTATTGAAATTATGTAATGTTCTATTTAATTATACTTTTTATCCTGATATAGTTTAGCCAATCTCTATCCGTTTCCAGATAAAAAAAAGTTGTAAAATTCCTCAAAGATGAATGTAATTTACTTTTACCCTTTAAATTTTTGATGAAATTCATTACAAAAATATTATCTTTCTGCGCAGTATTCAGAGCTTAAGTATAAAACGACTTATCGCTCTTTCAAAAATAACATAAGAATGCATCTAAAGCCAAGAAGGAATATACAAACTTGGAAAGAAATAATCACTAAGTTGCTTGAATAAATAATGACGTTAATTAAGACCTTCTGTATACCCTTAGGTGTAAAATACCATAAATGTAAAGAAGTGTATAAAGTTGCAATAAAATCAAGTTTACTTGCAATAACTCTGTATTATTATAGATTGAAACCCTGGTAATTTAGCAAGGAAATATGTTATAAATATACAGATCTAACTAGTGGCCCCTGTTGAAAGAAAAACATAACTATTTTATACATTATATTAAACGACTAATGACGATTCAGCGTTTTAATAAATAAACTAAGGTGAGTATACTGATGATCTTATTAAACATTGCACTAGTTTCATGAATCTCATCTTTGCACCAAATATTTATTTTTTCTAAAGAGTATATATTTATTTTTTTTAAACTTATTTTGCTGTGCACCGATCATACTCTATTTTCAATATTTCAAATATACAAGATATTAAAAAAAAAAATTTCTGAGGCTCAGACAAGGCTCAGTTAATTTCCAGATTGAAAACTAGATACATTCCGATGTGGTTCGACATTGTCACTATTGTGACTTAATATCTCGATAAATACTCTCGTATGACATGTCGACATAACAAATCAAAATCAAAGGTGTACCTGGTAGTCTATATATATTAATGAAGTGGCTTCTACACGAGGTTTTCCGTGTAAGAATTTAATTGAAAAGAAATGACATTCTGCATGTGTAAGCAAGCTTCATTATTGAGTCATAAACCTTGCTGAAATGCATACAACTTTCATTGTACTTTTAGATAGATTTCGAAGAAAAATCTACCTATTGATATCGGTACGTTATTTATATCTATCTATCTATCTATATATATATATATTAACACGCTAGCGGCCATAATTTTGAAGCTATTTTGACCATATTTTAATTTGTTATTTCTAGGCTTAATAGATCGATCGGCTAAGTTTGCCAATGAGTCAAATCAGCCCAAGGGGGAGGTCCGGGGAGGGGGTTGAAATTTTGAAAATATATATACAGTATATACATATACTGACTGACTCATCTATATAAATTCACAGGCCAAACTACTGGAGCTAGAAACACCAAATTTGGTATGAAGGTGTATGACCATTAGTAGGTAAAGGAAAAAATTCGACATTTTGAAAAAGTCGCCATCTTGGATCCAAAATGGCTGCCAAACTCATTGTTGTATAGAATAGAGAGCTTAAACCGCTGGAGCTAGCTAGCGAGATGGATTTGGCATGAAGGTATAACATCACTAGAAGGTTGCGAAAATATTACAAAATATATCCAGAGATGCCATTTTAGTTACAAAATGGAGTACTTTAAAATCCATTTTTCACACCGTTTCAGCTAGAGATACGAAATTTGGTATGAAGGTACATGGTGACTATTAGGTTGAGAAAATATTGAAAAACGTTGAAAACGTTGCTATCTTTGATCGAAAATGGCCGCCGAACCCATTGTTGTATAGAATATACAGCCTAAATAACTGGGACTACTGAAATGAAATTTGGTGTAAAGGTACAATACCACTACTAGGTTACGAAAGTGTTACATGATGTATCCGAAGATGCCATCTTGGATCCAGAATAGCGGACCTAAAAATCCATTTTCGACACCGTTTGAGCTAGAGATACGAAATTTGGCATAAAGGTGTATCTTAACTATTAGTTTAAGAAAATATTACAAAATTTTAGGAACGTCGCCACTTGGAACCAAACTGACCGCCCAAAAATCATTGTCGACACCGTTTGAGCTAGAGAAATGAAATTTTATTTGAAGGTGGACCTTTCCGAGTAAGTCACGATAATATAATAAAACGTTAAAAAAAAGTCGCCATCTTTAATCCAAAATGGCCACCAGAAAACTGATTTTCTAAACCACTAAGGCTAGACAAAGGAAATTTGGTATGAAGGTGTACCATGACAAGTAAGTCACAAACAAATTGTAAAAAAAAACATATGGAGGCGCAGCCCCCTCGGTGGTTGGTATATTTGTAGCATGGGGGCGCAGTCCGCCAGAGATTGTCTGATTACGTTAAAGAAAGAAGTCTGCGGAATTTTCAAGTATTTGTCTGAGTGTGAATGTATTTCTTTCTTTTTCTACAACGACTACCACATTCTGAATTAAGTTGAATGCTTGCCTTTTTAAAACATGATTCATGCTTCAAGGATAACGGCCGAGAAGTAGGGTAAAAGAGGTCCGGTGTTTGATTGCGACATGTTATTTCGAACAAGTATTTCCTGCTTACGAGTAATAAAGGTACTCGAAGAAAAGAGATTTATTGTTAGGTATTAAAAATGCACATTAGGTACGCGTGTATGTGAGTGAGCTTCTGGTCCGTCTCAGCTACTCCCAAAATACTTATGAAATAGCCATTGAGACTATTTACTATTATTCTCCTGTCACAGATTTCTGTTTCACCTATAATTAATCTATTTAATGGATCACTACATTGAGTACGACGGTTTGTTAACTTGTTTTTTACCTGCCAAACTATTTTCGTTTTAAAAAAGGTTACGTCAAAGTAATATTTATTGTTGAGCGATGTTTTGACATAGTAATAACAGGTAATAGACAAGTAGACTTTATTGAAAGTTCGAATAAAACGGAGCCCAAACCACATGGCAAGTTAAAAGTACAGTGTAACATTATTACTCACTTGTAAATCAGGAACTTTCCATGATATCATCACGTTTGTGCGTTACAAAAACATTAATCATTAAGTAAATATCAAATAAGCCATTCAGAGAAAGAAAGTAGAGAAGTGACAGGTGTGTCATGATGTCATAGGTAAGGACAGACTTCCGTGAGAACGAGTTAAAATCCCAACTTGCACGATCCATGGTTCTCGTTCACCCAATAGCGGAAGATTAACGTAACCAGGATGATGCAAGACTTACCGAAATCAACATCTTATAAAAAGACATTTGCACAGTGATTTCGCACGCCAGTTATAACTAAACGTTTGATCCATGAACTACCGTTATGCCTTTTTAATTAGCAAAGACAATAAGTTGAACTTTAAACTCAAAAGTATAAGTTATCTCGCTCTTATTCAGAAATAGAACTTACAAAATTTTAGTGAATATCTTGGCTTGCGATATTGGGCGTAGTATTGATTACAAAGTGATATTTAGACTAGCACATGTACTTATAGTGCATCTTAGGACCTCTCAGATAGTAAATGAGGTTCAGTGGAAATCATAGTGGTGCCTGTGTTATGAAGATGACTTGGTTTTAAGCAGTCTATTAGGAGCGTCCCTCCGGATTTAAAGGTATCTGTGATTTGAGGCTCCATCAGCATAAACACTGTTATGGTCAAATGCGCTCAGTTCAATTCAAATACAATAGATCGTCTTTCTAAAACCTGTTAATATAATAAACAGTGAAATATCCATTTAGTGTTGTCTATGCAAAACCAAATATGTCCACCTCCTATTACAGCAAAACATAGTCAGTAGTTAACTCTACCCAGGAAAAGTAAATATAAGCGAAAGGCTCTGATTAGCTAAAACAAGTCTGTATTTAATGAATGTTGTCTCATTTCAAACGAAATGTACACTTTAGCTACGCTCCACACAGTACTAAAATATAGTAAACTTAAAAGAATCAATATAATATATTTTTAGGAAGTGGTTGAATGTATTATTTAGATTTGCTTCAAAAGCAACACCTTCATGCTAGTTCTTATCACTAATAAGATAGAGAAAATAATTGGAACTATTTACACTGAACGATTTAGCATACTTGTAAGCACACAGACAATAAAATAACAATAAAAAGTATTTTAATATATAATTCACAATTAGTTTCATTTATCTTGAGAAACAAACTAGAAATATGTTTTTTTCGACTTGTTTCCATACTCAAAAAGCAATGAATATGCACCAGACTGTTATCGCTTCATTACTGGACAGTCCTTTTCACATTATGGCTGTAGATTATGAATCTACAACGTTATGGCCATACAAACAAACATTCAACGTCGGACTCTCTTCTGGCAAAAATTAAATCAAGTTGTATCGAAAATTAAATCTCACATTGTCCTTTCCCAAAACGTTCCGTTTTCCGAACGATAATTTTCCCTCTGGTATCCAACAATTATTCTCGTTTTTCCCGCCAATCACACCAACATAATGTGATCATCTTAGTCACCCTGATAATATCGGTTGAATTCTACACCTCTGTGGAAGAATTGTGCATTCTTCTTAATGTCCAGTCAAATCGTCTATTTTGGACAGTACATGGAGAGAAACTTCACAATGTTTAGTTAGTGTGGCAACGTAATGGTTTTATCTGTCGCCTGACAATATAGATATGGAGTTTAAATCCTAGCGGTACGTAAAGTTATTTGTAGAATTAGTAATTTAAAACGAACGTATCTTTTAATTTTCTGTTCTGTAATTCATTAAACCTGTGAAATGTGTATTAGTTGACGTTTTCTTCTACTTTCCTTGTTCGGAGTTTTTGTCTGATATCTCATAAGTAGAACGTCCCTATCCTAATTCTACAAAAATTTGTGCTTTTAACTCTATTCATATAAGCTTTGTGAAAAATAGCGTACTAGGTATGATTACACCATTTTATTGATATTTATAATATGTTCTAACGGAAAGTTATTTGAACACATTTCTATAAAACTTTCAACATTTAATCATAATCTAAATATCTAAAAAGAAAATACCAAACAGAGCATGGTATAGGAAATCTCAAAAAGTACATTGCCCTTGCATGTAGGTATATTTCGAACGTTAATGTATATTTTAAAAAAAAGTGAATCATATACAGTACTTTATTCAGGAGCGACTCCGAGAAATATAATCAACTCATGAGGGCAACTTACCCAGTTTGCCTCAACTGCAAAGTGTTAGGTACGTCTGAATACAGTAAGAAGGTCGAACTCATAGAATTATGAGACTTGCTAGCATAGTAATGATGACCTATCTCTGCATTTGTTTATACTACACAGTTCATTTCGTGTATGCTAATGAGCGTATTTGGTATCGTGTTTAAATATTTCAGTATTATTCGTCACTTTCTCGCTATTTTTAGAAATCTAGAAAAGTTGGGGTTGGACTCCCAACTCCTCTTAATACATATTAGAAGCATAATCCTATTCAAGCTATCCATTTTAGTATATTGTAGACACGGCTACAAATTAGTGGTGGTCCACGGATCGATGACCAGTAAAAGCTTTCAGCGGCCAGTAATTAAAAAATAACAGAGGTCCTAGTATATTAATAAACATACCTGTAGACTGTGTTTAATGTGCTTCTTTATCGAAGTGTTTCTGTTTAAAAAATAAACCAAAAATACATGAAATCGCGGAATCTTAGGAACGAGCAAATTAACACCTCTGCCGCAAGTACCGAATACAAGAAACATAACTCGTATACGCCGTTTAATTACTGAATCCTTAGTTTATAATTATGGCCTTGCGTTGTTCTTTATAAACAAATCCAGAGTCACCAATATTTCTCCCTACGGCTCCAGATTTCCAGGAGATTCTTGCGAAGAAGATATTTAGCGCAATAAAAACAAAGTGATTGTGATGATTTTGATATCAGGCATTCCTATTTGTTACGCATGATTTTGTTTGCTTTTACGTAGAATTTCTACAGAAATATTCTTTAGAATTTAGTATCCTATATAGGCCTGTAGCGTAAACGAATGTAATAAACTAAACATTATGCTGATTATAATTTTTTACTAATATGAAAAAGGACCAGTAAGATTTTCGTAGGACCAGTTAACAAAACATTTCATTGGCCCTGTGGGACACGAGTGCACGAGTATAGTTGACTCATATGTGCACCTCCAAAAATATGTAAATCAATTGTTAAAATATTCGATCAACTTCTTCGAAATATCTACGTCATTTTAAATTTGAGTTAAATAGACCATCCGTAAGAAATAAAATATTATGGACGTTCTTGCATCAAATTAAACTGGTGAGCAAGGGAAAGGAACAAGTGGTAATAAGTGGTTAGCAAGTTTTATTACGCTATATCTTAGTTACTTCTGCTTTCATCATACTGTGTGCTTGCAATAATTATCAAATTTTGTGGGTCACGAGAGCTATCTATGAAGGAAAAAACAACAAATATATGCACATACAATTTAATACATGACAAGTAAAACACGCCGGTTCATCCAATATACTAAATATTCTTACAATTTTCAGTTGACGTCCTTGAACATAAAATACAACTTCATTCAGGAATACATTGTAAAATGTGGAATATTGATTAGACAGTCTGTTCTTAGGAGTTATATTAATATTTATAATAACAGTAGTATGTCATTTTTTTCCATCTTACAAAATGAATTTCTCTTTTATATGTTGTTCTCTGAATAAGTTTCGAAATGCAATAACACTAATTATTGGAAAATTATGTAGTTGTACATGCCTTTTCGGTATATTGCAAATATGTCTCCAAAAATAAAACTTAACTTTGAAACATTCATGATTTCCAAAGTAAAACGTCGATGAAACATACTTCATTACTTTTAATTTATGGGCTTAAGAGGCGACGTCGCTCTCAGCCTATTAGATCTGAGAATGACGTCTCAGAGAGATAGATCTTCTAGCGTAAAGAAGGAAAAGTATTGGATAATGTATTAGATAAGTTACGAGGCATGCAATTTCGTAAATCAGTTAGGTTGGTTTTAGGGCTTGTGCTTATCAGCAATCACAAGAAATATTTGTAGCCCTGAATAGCAGGCGATCTTCAAACAATGCGGTTTAAAGCTGAAAAGTTCTTTAAAATGTGTACTTAAAGATTTCATAATTCTTCAAAATTTGAACTTATATTTGAATAATTTGTACCTAAGATGAAGTGTACTGCGGCTTCGTACAAAATGTAAGCTTTGTACTTTACTGGTATCACCTGTAGAAACGTTTACTCTTTGTAGTTATGCGGAAATTTTCTATAAAAACAATTAAAAGTGAACTTAACATGTAAGGAGAATATCGCAGGTGCCAGGAGAATGATATAGATTGTTGATTATGCTCTGAAAATCTATAAAGATCTGAATCATATACAAATAACATTAAACATAACTATAGTCAAAAACATGTTAAATTTAACAAAAAATGAGACTCATCAAATGTAAAACCGTTATATTAATATATATAGTCATTCTATGTGTGCAATACACTGTTGTCAGGATTTTAATTTGCATTACATTTGTAAGGCTTTTAGGCAAATTTGGTTCCGGTCGGATAGGCAAATTTTGTGGCATTTGATCGTCGGGCCATTTTCGGGGTCGTCGTCGGTCCCTCAACTTACCGGCGTAGGCGCGTAACATCTTCAGCCGCCGACGGTCCCTTGTTTTTTGTTGTTGTTTTTTTCAAAACCCAACTTTGGTCCCACTTTCACCGATCAAGTTCCTACGTTTGCTGGCTTGCTGGGTGATGCTTGAAAGCGGAGAATCATTTGAACCTAATTCTGTAACACTTCTAACACATGATAATAACCCTACTTTCCAATACCGAAACACAGACGGAACATACAAACACAAAATTTCAAGAAATACCTTCAGCTTATGTATATCAAACGTTTCATTTATGACAAAACGTTGAATTTAAAAATAAGAAACTGTCATATCTTTAATAATGTTATTAAGAAGAACATTTAGCGCAGCAGAAATTTGATCGATGGAAACAGCAATACCTTGCAGTACTATAACGCTACGGATCCAGCTTAGTTTCAAAAGAGCACAAGTCCAGTGCGGGAAGCATTTCAGTAGGCGTATCAAACTGTATTTCTGTGGAAAAGAAAGCGGTAAAATTTTGTATATTAACTAACATTTCAACTAGAAGTACTGTCTAGTTACAACACTTGATCATTCGCACAATTATCCTGCTTGCACTTAAGGAGAAGCGTATTTTAACATCTACTAAACCAATTGCCCCACTGGTAACACCCTTTTGAAAACAAGCTTCTCAAGTATTTTTTTCTTCGCATACAGAAAAACAGGGTGTTTCAAATCAATACTTGGTTTTTCTTCCTTATAATTTTCTTTATCAAACATTAATTTTTATCTGATTCCGTTCGTGACTAGCTGTTCTACCTCCGTCTATTAAGGAACCGGCTGAATCCCTGAGAGAAATCTCACCACATCCCAATGTTAAAGTATACAAATTAAGCTCTAATATCATCCGGTAGATACTAGTATGTCAGAACGAATTATTACTCTCCGTGCTTTGTCTGCACAACCTCCAGTATTGTAATGCGTTTCTAGCATTTGTGTTGCCAAGATGGACAGGGAGTAATTAATAAACATTGAAAGTATAATTACTTTGACGATATCCTCATTGGATTGTGACTTATAGATACATTGTGACCATATTTTCTCACTAAAATATCGAGACACATACATCCTACTGAGATTTAATGTACGATATCGTTAGTTGCGGTGGGGTTGAGAGTTAATCCAAATCATTTGAGAGTTTTTATTTATGCCATAATTTACCTTAAATTTTGCGTCTGTTAAAAACATCGCCTAATTTGAAAATATTTTTTTTTAAATAACACTAACTTTAGATCTTTAAAATCACTAGGAACTTTATCACTAGAAATAAATAATACTATCTAACGTGTTTACAAGGCAAGTTCAATGTCTGAATAATTAGCATAAATCTATGAACATTATTTTTTTTCCAAAGGATCTTTACATTACAGTTCATTAGCTGTTACCAATACATTTTCATTAATGGCCAAAACAATTTTGTCAAATTTACTTCAAATGAATGACAGTTGGATGAAACTCTGGGCTTTACTTTTTTTTCGGGATACTGGGACACAACAGTAAAATTCAGCAGTGTGCAGAAGTATGTTACCTGTACATGTAGAACAGAAGTAATACGGTTGCACGAGTATAGATGACTCATCTGTTTACCTTTAAAAATGACCGAATTTTTAATCAATGAAAGTGTCCTAATAAGATGTAGAATAGCAAATGCCAAGGTTGAACTTCTGGTCACTGAGGCCATTTTCGTCCTTTGTTTTAAGTACTTTTGTTTTATTCATATTTTATTTGGTATGTATCGTATTAAGCACCAGAACACCGACCCCGCACCAAACAAACGCCCAGGAAAATCCACTCGACCAAAACAGAATATCAATTTGGGTGATAAATTTCCAAAATGGTCCAGACAGGAAGTGTGCAACAGAACTTCAAGACCTATAATGAGTAGGTGATTCATGAAAGTTAGCTCGCAGGAAGAAAGGGATATTATAATTTATTATTAGTGAGCATTAATTCAAAAACTGCTTAAACTGGGAATATAATAAAATTAATTTTTGTTGTATAGAAAGTGTATAAAATTTGCTTTTGTTATTCAAATTCAAATTCGCCAGATTGTTACTTTGTCAGCCATCTATAGGTATCCGTTCTAGGAAATTAAGATAGAATTTAAAGGAATTTTTAGGGTTATTGATAATTTTGTAGTTAGCTTATTTCTTCGACTATATTGTGTCTTCAACAGCTGGTACACATCCCTGGTTGTTGTGAATCTTTTCATATTGCGTTATTATTATTATTGTATGTATTCACACTTTCATTTCCCTGCAGTTGAATTTGCAGTCATTTAAACATCATTTTGAGAATTTGTAACTTGAGTGACTGCACTTCCTGCATGTGTTTCGTTCATTTTATTCACATTTGGAAAGGACTCCTTACCTACGAAAATGTGTCCATCTATGGATTTCAGTACGTTGAGATGGCAATTCAACAGTTCTTCAGAGGCTAGGTTTATTGCACAATTTATAGTTTGTGGAGTTTTTTGGCTTGTTCCCTCCGATATTTTAATTTCAGCTTCTTTACCAAACTGGTTCTTTTTGAAGGTTTCCTCAAAATTGGTCATATGCATTTTTTCTTTAAAATGAATTCGAATAGCTGCGTTGTTTTCTGCAGGGTAAGCTAACATTTCAATGTACGGTAATTTTGATGTGAACATTGGATGAAATCTGAGCGGATCCAAAAGGTCGGTATTTATTTTTCTTATTAAAATTACAAATTTTCTGTCAGTGATGGAAGACATCTATTTTCTGATTCAACTGTAATTTGTTGTGAATGAGTATCCTGAATGTGAGTTTCCTGATCGATAGTATTTGATTTTAATTTTGAATTAACCATGATAATTTCTTTTGGATCTGTAGTTTCTTTACTGTAGTTTGATGCGAAAGGATTTCTTGGAGAGGGAGCACTAACTGAATCATGTTCCTTGAAAGTATAGTTATTATCATTTTGTGAAGTTGCATTTGGATTTCCGTAATAAAAAGATGAATACGAAAACCTGATACTTTCTGTTTCCCATCCTAAAACTTTGAACTTTAAAGATTTAAGTTCTTCCTCCGAACTTCTACCGAATCCTATCTCCAAAATCCGAGTTTTCGAAAGTATTATGGAACATTTCTACTGTCTGTTCATCACGGATTCATAATTTGACCTTCGTATTACTCTCTGGAATGATTGTGTATTTAAAACCTTTTGTTCTAGAAGCTAAGATTTCATGACATATTTCTGTAATTATCATTAAATTTGGGTCAATGTTCCTCAATATAATGACATGTACCTCAGCAAAATGATCCTCAATCTTATCCTGTTTCTTCTCTGACTACTTATCTAAATTGTTAGAAGATAATTTAATGAATTATTTTTGTCTGGACTGATCGGTGGGGAGTAACTTTCAAGGTTTAAAATGAACGCTTGAGATATCTTCTTCTACTTCTTCCTCTGTTTCTTTTTCATTTTAATATTGGAAGACGTCTTCTTACTTATTATGTTGTATTGAACGTTCTACGGTTCGGTAGGCAAGCGTACGTCCATCTGGGCACACATCTATTGAGATATACTTTATACCACATCTATATCTAATACCTTAGCTATCTTGGAGATATTCAAACGCATGAGCTAAACTTAAAAATATATTAAAGCACCTCTAACATATAGGTTACTATCCACAAGTAGGTTAGAATCTAAAAGAGAACCTATAATAATACATAACAGGCAATCTTATTTTATATCTGGGTCCCTAAATAAGAACTTCGCGAGACTCGAAACACTATAGACATTCTTGCACGAAACTCAATAGTTGGTAAGCCAAAGTGCAAGCAGAGAGCAAGGTAAACTGCAGAATATCGGAATTGAATTACTTCCAACTTTCATCATTGAATTTGTTTGAAATATATATATATATATATATATATATATATATATATATATATATATATATATATATATAGGTTGAAAAGAACAGCCATCTTTGAACAATAGGCAAAACCAACACGCACGTGCAACTTAACGGAAATCACAATAGTTCGTCTGTTCTTAGCTAACATAGAATCTAACAAAATTTCAGTACAACTCATGTAAAAAGGAACCTTCAACTTCAAAATTAATGATCTGTCACTTCTGTTATCGAATCCCTTAGCTTAATTATTAATCAGTATATTTTTGAGAATTAAGAGAATGCTTGTGTTGAGTGTAAATTCACACCATGCGCGGTTTTACAATTTGTTGGAAGGAAGCCTTCTAGAATCTAATATGAAAATACTATCACTGTATTTCCCCGATCTGACTTGGAAAACCCATCAACATTTGATGATATGCAATCAATGAAATGGCTCACAGGACCTTCCGGTTGCCAAGTTAACGCTCTACTAACTGAGTTATGGCTGGTCAGTAAACAATAATAATTTCTGTAATTATTCATACGCGGCTGAGATTGAAGAGGTCTCTCTACAGAGAAGAGGCTAGAGAAAAATTAATTAATTACAAGATTAAAATCTTCGTTTAAATTTGTTCGGGTTCTTCTCTATACTATTTTTAACTTTTTTTTCTAGTTTATCCTTTTTTTTCGGATTTGGTGAGCCATATTGGATCCCATATTTTTTTTCTTTTGACATCAAATTGGCAATCAGCAAAGTCAAAACTTCACTATACCAATTTTTATTCACATTGACAGAGATTTTGAATTTTGGCCACGTTTTCGACATTCTGACCCACCGTGGGCCTCCCTGGTCATTAACTGATATTTTACTATTTCGTTTCTTAGTATTCCAATAATATTGTTCCTGATTTCCTGTATGTTCTCACTCCTTCCTTCTTCAACGCCTTCTTTATCCTGTTAACCTTCCTGCACTTTCTATCCCGTACCATCTGCAACAGTCTTGTTCGGCTGCTATCCTCCCTAGCGCAGTGGGCAAGCAGACACACTGGGGAGATGGCGAAGTCGACGGGTTTGTCGAGGTGAGAGAACACGTCTGCTGAGTTCCGAACCTCGCGAGGAGAAACGGTGACCCAGAGAAGATATCCCTCTAGGGAGGAGTCAGGATATGCGTACAACAGGTTCCGAGTCTCCGTGGCGAATCGGTCATCCGCGGTCCTCAGGATGGGAAACACTCAAGGGAAAGTGAGTCACTGGTTCCGGACCTCCGAAGAAATATGATCGCCCGCGGCCCACAGTTTGTTGACGTGCCTCTAGGTCAGTCACCTGCCTGATGATACAAAGCAGAAGGAATGTCCAATAAATTCTCGTGGTTCGACTAGATGTTGGCTTTATTTCAACACTTGAAACTAAAAGAACAACTACTTAATGATTTGACGGCCAGGTATCTGTCACCCAAAATATACAGACGGCTACATTAAACATTGACGGGCGTTGAACTTGTACATAAATTATTTATAAAAACAATTATTGATTATGAATGAATAATTTACAACAGTATTCCTTCCAGGTTTACCGTTAAATAATAATAAACCTTTCTTTACAAAATACAGGAAAAGTAACAAAAAGATTTTGTGGAATGGGTATACACACGCGCTCTCCGTTGGACAACTTTTTCAACATGCGGGACATGCAGTAAATGCATCATCCAAACCGGGTCATTCGTTCAGCATTGTCATACATCCCGTACTTTTAATGAATTCTAAGTTGTGATTGGTGGAAATGTGAGACGAAAAGTGAAACATTAATTAGATGTGAAATTTGATTGGTTCTTACGCTTAGATTGATCTCGTTTCTAAGTTTTAGCATTGACGCTGGTTAGCCGTGCTGTACAGTCTGAAGAAGGAGGTGTTAGTTATATTTCTGAAACAGATCTACTTTAGTCTTCTGAACTTCAATAATAAATTAAATAATTGACACAAGGTTTGGTTTTGATTAGATTATCTACTTGCTTATTTCTTTCTTGGCAGAATATTTAATATAATTTTTAGTGTTTAAGTACATGTACTTGCAACTGCTATAAGACATGCTAATTTACGTGTATTATTTTGCGTTCACGATATATCTTGCCACACATTCAGATGATCACGCGAAAGACTGTTCCTTGCAAGAGCAACTACTGACTTGATCCTCACAAGTTCCATCCCTAACAGTACGTAAAATAGACATCAAGTAAAGAAGTCAAATAAATAATAATTTTAACAATTGTAAGAAATAATCTCCTATTGTTGTATTTCAGGACTATTTCCCATAATTTTTCAAGGGAAACTGATAACATAGTTTAGTTCAAATTGGCGCGTAGTGATCGGACACTCGGCTGACAAGTCAGCGATTAACGTACCAAATGTATGTGTAAGGTTAATGGATTGATTTCATTTTTAATCAACCTTTTAGAGTATGTATAAAAAAAAAATAATTGGATCTAAATTGCAGGTTTTTTTTTCTTTTATGTATTTTTGTTAGTCTGTTCAATATTAGGGACTAGGACAGGGATGGGGAAAACCTGCTCAGAGAAAAATATTATGCTCTCACCCACACGTGAACGTCTCTCACCAACAGTCTCCTCACACTAGAGACCTGCATGGGCCGAATTTTTCGGTACAAGAGCAATCCAGCCCGGGCCCGGAAAGCTTTAGAAGTTTTTGGCCCGAGCCCGGCCCGGCCGGATAGATTTAAAAATGTTTTGGCTCGAGCCCCAATATATTTGTATCTGGTATAATAATAATAATAATAATAATAATAATAATAATAATAATAATAAT